>CABHPR010141633.1:0-87709 GCA_902168415.1 Peromyscus melanophrys
TCCGCGACTGACTGGAACTGTGCTGATCCTACCCCCGACTATTGAAAGAATATATCAGAGTGTCTCCCTCAACATTCAGAGCTTGAAGCCCAGTTTCTACTAAATATGCATGCTTTTCACACTACTGCAAATTTGAAATGTCAAGAAATAAACCAGCTTAAGTAGAGGACCAATTGCATAATACAAAATGTGAAAATCTTAGGCTCTGGGGAAGGGAGAGACAACAGGCAAGGTTACATAAAGGAAAACAGAGAACCCAGGAAACCATTGACCTCCCCACCCAAAATACCTGTGGTGAAAGGAGATGTTGCAGTGCGAGAAAATGGATGGATTGGTTAAATGGAGATGAGCAATAGGAGGAAGGCTTGTACTTAGATAAGCAATAGAAGTTTAAGGATTTCCAAAGAAGTGATCTATTTGGCACAGACCCTTTGAGGAACTTGGACTTCACTTTTATGGAAATGGGATTCCATGTGAGGAGTGGAACTTCTACCACACCTCTGCATTTGAGAAAGGGTTAGGTAGCATTGTTATTCTCCCTCTACAATGAAAATAGGGGCACAGTTTTTGTTTAAATTCAAGAATACATCCCCCCCATACCTTTCCATTGCAAACAAGAGTTAGATTTTCCACGTAAGTAATCACAAAGCCCCACTAATTTTCCTAAGCTGTGATTTAAGTTGTTTTGTTTTGATTTCTATTACATAAATACCATGAAAGGAAAGATAGAGTTTGATTATCAGCTAAATTGTCATCCAAGCTGAAAATTAAGTGTGTGGAAAAGCTTGAGAGCCACTTATAATGTTCAAGCTGAGCAGACAAAGATAGTCAAGTAACTAAATGTTGCCTTTAAACATCACTTTTATCTTGGTATCTAGGCAAATAAATGCTATTATCAATGTTTCCTCCAGTGTTCAGATTACCATTGTTCATGATTCTCATATGTCTTCATAAAACATGTGACCTGTTGTCAGAGAATGTTGAGTAGTTGCACTTACAGTAAGTATCTCATATCAATAGAAATGTCACAAAGGACTTTTTGCCTTTTTGTTCACAGGCACGTGAGTGTTTTATGTCAAATGAAAATGTTCTTCTCTCAGCACCCATTAAACAATGTTATTGGTGAAATGCTTTTATGAATAGAGTGGCATCATGTTCCTGAATATAAAGATGTGATATAAGGATGTCACTCATGACATTGTCATCTTTCTTTTGGTAGTATTAGCTATTTGCAAACTTTTCCTTAAGCCAGATTAGATTCACATATTTTTCTATCATGCAGACAATTGCTTCTGAACCCTTGGGACACTTGTCTGTAAGCACTTTTTTTTTTTTTACAGCCTCACGTTTTATAGATTCTTAAGAAAGATTCATGCTTACTCTACTGTGGAAGAAATATACTTAACCATTTATATGTTGTATTTCAAATTCCCAAAAGGTAAAAGAAGGATGTCTATCATTATGATCAGCAGGAACTCTCTTCATAAACCACACAAATGCACAGGATTATCAAGATATATGGAGGCAATCTTCCAAGAAATAAAGCATTAAAGTTATGTGCAGAGACAGGGTACCCTAGAAGCCAGCATTATTTTAATAGGACGGAATGGAAAGTGATTTATGTAAATACATTTTTTATACAGCATTACTTACCATTTTGTTGTTTAGTATGTGTTCACTGGGGAAAGTATGTAGGAACTATATATCTCAACAGAATGCCACAACACCTATTTTCTCTAGGAATTTCTGTGCAAAAGGATTTGAAGGAGAAAATTTTTAAATTGTAACTGTGCTGGTTTTTAAACACAGTTTAAAAGCAAGTGAAGCACTTAATATCTAGAGCTATCTGAAACTTCATGAGAATTCATAAATGTGAGGGAAGTAAAGACAAATCTAAAAACCAAAACATCAACTGGCATTCAGATTCAGCCAAAAACCTAGCGTCCCTCAGAGTACTCAATATGACAGGTGCAAAATGTACCACCGATTTGCAAAAACACAAATCCAGTTAATAGATATGTAGCTGAAGACAAGAATCAGGTTGTTTGAAAAATGATTATAAAATTCTTGAATATTTTTAGCTTAAGGGGCTAAATCCAAAGTGAACTAAGAGCTATTTTCTGGAATGTTTATGATCGTTATTAATAATATGCAATGAAAACAAGTACAATTCAGCCATGAATAATGATGAAGTAACCTCTAGCACAGATTTCCAGTCGTGTGGTAGAATATTATTTTAAGGTTTGTTACTTTTGTTTATGTTGCATTTGTTTAACTCTGTGAAGCTGTGTCACTGTGCCTGTCTAAAACACCTGATGGTCTAATAAAGAACTGAATGGCCAATAGCAATGCAGGAGAGAGAGAGAGACAGGTGGGGCTGGCAGGCAAAGAGGATATATAGAAGGAGAAATCTGGGAGGAGGAAGAAGAAAAGCGATGGAGGAGTGAAGAAAGAAGTAGACAGGGAAGGAGGAGGACTCCAGGGGTCAGCCACCCAGCCACCCAGCCACCCAGCCACCCAGCCACCCAGCTACACCCACAGCAAGCCATGGAGTAAGAGTAAGATTTACAGAAGTAAGAGAATGGGAAAGGCACAGAGGCAAAAGGCAGACAGGAAAATTTAAGTTAAGAAAAGCTGACTAGAAATAAGGCAAGCTAAGGCCAGGTATTGATAATTAAGAATGTTTCCCATCTGTGATTCATTTGAGAGCTGGGTGGCAGCGTCTCCCCCAAAAGGAGAAAAAACAAACAACAATACAGTAGTGTACAAAGAATGAGGTATATGCCAGTCATGCCCCATAATAACTGAAGTGTGAGGGCAAACCTGTTTTAAATTCTTCCGATCGTAACTTTAGACAGGTAAGCTCTGAATTTGGCCACTTTCATTGATCTCCGCAGATCTGTGCCTATCAGGCTTATAGCTACATATCAATTACTTAGAAAAATAATTTCGGTAGAAAAATGACTAGTGATTAACACATCTCATTTTTGCAAATGTTCCCTATTAGGAGATATTAGGATATACTACAGAATACAAAAAAAGAAATCAAAATGATTTATTGTTGTATGTAGCTGAATTCTTAAATTTTGACACTCCCTTTTTATGTGAATCTATAAAATAGTTTAAAAGAAGAATTACTAAGCCTGCCTCCATATAGTCTGCTCTTTCCAGAGTAGTGGAAGGCTTGTCCAGCAAGACAAGACCTCCCCCCGACCCCATCCAGTGACATGACTGTACTTTCTGTTGGATGGGCACCAGTGTGACTTCTTTCTAGACATCTCATTTAGAGTCAGAAAAGGTCTTGTTTCTCTGAAATTTAAATTTTCTCTTCATAGGTTCAAGCAATCATTATTTGTCAAAAATCTTTCAACATGTTAGAGGACAAGGATGATCTTGCATAAAGTCAATCAATGAATGAGAAGTATACTAATTGATGAGCAATTTAGACTTATAAAATCAACACAGAGACTGAGACAGCATGTACAGGGCCTGCACAGGTCTGTCTGCCCCAGATGGGGTCCCAGCTGAAAGAAGAAGTGGACACATGCCCCCATCTCTAACCCAGAAACTATATTAAATTGATAACCATTTGCAAGTAAAAACTTAGTTTTCTTCAAGGGAGTCTCAATAGGGAAACAAACTACTTTTTTTAATTCTCTCATATATTACATCTCTAACATAGTTTCCTCTTCTTCCCTTCCACCACCCTCTTGTCTCTCCCCACCACCAATCTACCTTCCCTTCTTCCTTCATCTCCCCTCAGAAAAAAGCAGATATATCAACCAAACAAGGCACAATATGGTACTATAAGACCATACTACTACATCAAGCCTGGGCGAGATGACCCAGTAGGAGTAAAGGGTCTCATAAGTAGTCAGAAGAGCCAGTGACTGCCAGTGTTCCCACTGTTAGGAATCCCACAAGAGCACCAAGCTACTCACTCATAACATATATGCAGAGGACCTTAGTTAGACCCTTACAGGATCCCTGATCTCTGTGAGTCTTCATGAGTCCTGGTCACTTGATTCTGTGAGCCTTGTTCTCATAGTGACCCTGACCCCTCTGGTTCCTCAGATCCTTTCTCCCCTTCATCCACAGGGGCCTGAGCTCCACCTAACGTTTGGCTGTGGGATTCTGAATCTCCTTCGATCAGTGGCTGGATGAAGTCTTTCTGGTCTCTTTGATGAGGATTCTTCTAGGTTTCCTGTCCCAGAACACTCTGCAGGCAGAACAAACTGTAGGTTGAAGTTTTTGAGGCTAGGTTGGTATCCTAATCACTCCACTTTAGACCTTGCCTGGTTACAGAAGATGGCCAGTTCAGGCTCCATATCTCCATTATCAGGAGTCTTTGCTAAGGTTACTCTCATAGACTCCATGGAGTGTTCCTTGCACAAGTTTTCCACTTTGCCCTGAAATGCCCCCCCAATTCTAGTCATTTCTCTCAGTATTTACTCCCTCCCTCAACTTGATCCCTCCTGTTCCCTATCCCTCCCACTCCCCAGTCCACCAGCAAAAGCTATTCTATCCCCCCTTTCCCCAGGGAGATCCTTGTGTCAACATTCAAGCCCTCCTTGTTACTTAGCCTCTCTGGATCTGTGGATTGTAGTATAGTTATCTTTGACTTTACATCTAATATCCACTTATGAGTAAGTGCATACCATGTTTGTCTTTCTGGGTCTAGGTTATCTCACTCAGGATAATTTCTTCAAGTTCCATCCATTTGCCTACAAATTTCATGATGTCATTGAATAAACTACTCTTAAATAGAGGCCACATGCCCAGCAGTATATGGTCAACAGGAAAAGAACTCAATGGCATTTTTAGAGGTACATTGTCTTATAATAAGGGCTTTTAAAAATTATGTAAATACCATCTCTGTGTCTCTCATCTTTCTCTTGTCTCTCTGCATCTCTCTTTCTCTTTATCCTAAAAGTTCTTTGTTTATATATATAAAATAGTTTCCTATTCTGTGTTTATATGGGATTCCTAAGTATGCAAATGAGTGGATCTCTGCATCTCTATATATATTTCTTGTGATGCTTCTTGAGTTGTTTTTCATCTGTATATTTGTATGTGTATTCTGATGTGTTACTTTTTGTTCTATCTTATTATATTTTATTTTATTATTAAAGAACCAATGCCCAGAAGAAAAATGTCAATTCTTTTACAAACAGCCCTCAGTAATAAATTCTTCTTACATGTGATATGTTCATGTTCACAGAGATTGTTTGCCCCTCTATGTTTTAGGCTAGGGCATCTGCTATTTTATATGCAATTTCTTAGGAGTAATAACAGTGGTAGACTTTGGGAGCCATCCTGCCTCACTTAACAATGCGTACATGTTCTAAGGAATGCATCTTCGATGAATCTTATCATGTTCTGGATATTGTAATGTGTATTTACACAAACCTAGATGATTCAGTTCATCAGTCAGAGTGACCTAGGGTGACCAAGCAATGCAGAAAACACAAGAGGTATAAGAGCCCACAGGGTAACACAACATGGAGGTTCACAGTGGTATTTTTCTGTAAGTAGAAATAACATTCTAAAATAGTAACAAAAGTCTTGCATAACAAATACATAAACCAGCAAGACAGCCATTTTTATCATTATCAGATATGTTTACACTATTTTTATGCCACTGACATTGTAAGAAGTTCATTACACCAACATGACCACAAGCAGGTGAGTGCTGCATCACACTATGATAGTAGGATTGATGGGAAATGGAATTTTTACCCCCTTAGTAGTTCTATAGGACTTATGGTATTTGGTTTATACTTGAATGAGATATCATGATGCAACACATAGCTGTGCTATTGATTATTGTGACGAGGATAGTGCCATGGTCCTAACTATATATGTATACATATATAATATGCATATATTATATATTATATATATACAAATATACATATATATGTATCACTTAGTATTCCCAACAATGTTCAATAGTATTATTTGCAACTTACAAGTGAAGAAAATCAGCAACAGAAAGTTTAAAGATAGACAAGCATATGAATGAGATGTGAACTCAGATATCCAAGAATTAATACTCCTGTATTTTCAGCAATACCACACTATTTGCATATAGCCCCCAAGTGGTAGATAATGTATCTACTATCCTCACTGCTGCTTCAAAAACCTAAGATCTATTTGAAGAAGCATGAGTACTGTCCTCTCATTGAGAGGAACAAGTATTTCCATAAGGTTTCTTTCATGGTGAGTGTTTCACAATGAAGACTGAAGTGTATGATAAATTCAGTCACTCAGGTCAACTCAGCTGTCCACAGCAGTGAGGGAGAGTGTTGTGTAAGCAAATGTAATCATCCTTGCCGAACATTATTTTCATCCAATATAAAGTTTAAAAACTCATATAATTTCTCATTAGAAACTGGATAAAATTTGTTACTTCCCAGTAATTTAGGCACAAAATTATCACATTTGGCAAGCTAAGCTGTCGATAAGGTATTGAGACCCATGGAGACAGCTTTGAAAATGTTCTGGGAAACTGATAAATAAAAGTGTCCTTAAATCAATAGAGGTAACTGCAAAGCCTTGCCTGTGGGCTGTGGCATTTCTAAGTCAATAGGGAAGTGGATGCCATTCTTCTTCAGAAACACATGCATAGGTTTTGTGTAGTTTTTATCCATTTTTCCTTCAAAGTGCCTCAGTGCTTTCTTATTACTTGGTTTTTGACCTTTAATGAAAGTGATGTTTCCCCCTTTTTTCTCTGCTATATCTCATGGAAGTTTAAGGTAATGTAGAAGGATTTTTCTCACCGGCTCACAAAAACTGAAATGGAGACTTATTAATCACAGTGAACAAAAAGATTATTGTACAACATTTCCCCTTTTTTGTCTAAATAGAAAAAAGAATGGTTTTTAACTCTAACACAGTAAAACTATATACAATAAGAACAATTACCAAGTAAGAATTGCATTTACAATACCCAGTCCATTTGCATTTATTTCTTTATGACTGTAGCCAGAATTTAAACCTGGTCTCTATCAACCTTGAAGGAATCCACAGCCTTTCATTTTCTGTGCAAACAAAAACATAAACTCTTTCCCAAAGCAATACATTTACGGCTTCCATTTTAAAGTTAAGGCATTCATAAAGTATCTAGGTTGGTTTAATTCAGCAGTAACTCTTACAATCCTATCTCTCAGCAGCTGTCATTCACCCATCAGCAATCAAAAAATTCAAAGTCAACAAAACATCATATATGATCCAGACTTTCTGTGTGTTTTCTATCTTTATGTGCCGTGTCCATTTTATATTATTTTATTCTCTTTAAAGACTATATCTTATTATTTATAAACTATTTTTCTATGACTGTCTATACCCATTTCCTTTATTTTTAAAGCCTACACACATTTTTAAATATATTGTACCTTTTTAGAGGTTTTATGCATGTGAGCCTGGCTTTAATAAGCATCTGCAGTTTTCTCTGATCACGGGAGACAATCTTAGACTGCTATGTGAGCCACTGTTGTGGCTTAGTTTAGCACATGGAGCTCTAGCCCACAGGCAATGACCAGCAGCTGAATTTCTGTATACTGCTACGCCTACCAGAGAGTCTGGGGTCACCAGGAAGCAACAGTTGACTCTGTGTTTTGAACTTATTTTAAGCCTTCTCAGGCCTTATATGTATATTATACATGGCCAGACATTGGGTGCCATGTGTAGACAAATTTTTCTTTGGGCCTCCAGCTCACAAAAAAAAAAAAAAAAAAGACATGGAGACTTAGTATTGATTATGAAAGCTCAGCCTATAGCTTAGGCTTGTTCCACTAGCTCTTATAACTTAAATTAACCCATTGATATTAATCTATGTTTTGGCTCATGTCTTTTTATCTTGCATCTTCTGTTTCCTCTCCTTGTCCTCTAATATCTCTACCATGCCTAGATTCATCTCCTCTCCTTCTTTCTCTGCCAGAAGTTCCACCTAACCTCTTCCTGCCTAGCTATTGGCCATTTAGCTCTTTATTAAACCAATCAGAATGTGCCTTGACAAAGACCCATCTTCACAGTGTACAAAAAGATTATTCAACAACAAGGTCGCACTATGTTTACTTTTGTTCTTTCTTGGATATTTTTTGGCCCTGTGGCTAGGGGTTAAAAGGACTGCCTGAGATGGACAGACAGCCCCAGTTATAGACCAGAAACTGCTATAGTGCAACAGCTTAGCCTCCAGTGCCACAAAGAGGGGTCCCAAGAGTTCAAAGGCAGTACATCGACATTTTAATACTGAATCCTATTCTCTCCTGAGACTAAAGTACAGCAACCACCTGTCTCTTGATTCTCTCTCTCTCTCTCTCTCTCTCTCTCTCTCTCTCTCTCTCTCTCTCAGACAGCTTATTTATCTTAAATTAGCTATACTCACATGTTATCATCTAATACTAGTCTATCTACTATTGGTACCATTAAATTTGCCGGTTCATTGTGTAGTCAACCTTCTGGAAATAGTTTTTTCCTTTAGAAATGTAGTCCCATCTTTCTTTGAAATTACAAGCACAGTCTAGTATTGAACTTTTCACTTTTCACACCTCACTTATCTATTTATCCATGTCCAGTCATATCACAGTCTCATGTTTTTCATCATTTTTCTTCCTTTCCAACTGAAACATATATTGAATGATTTTTTTTATGTAACATGTCACAAGTTATACACACAGGCATATATTTATATGCAAACAATAAAATCTATTCCCCTGTACTCAGTGTTCTACACAATAATACAGTGCTATGCATCCCTCCGATGAGCTCCCATGCTGTCCTGTTTGTTTCTGCTTCCAGAAGGGAATTATTTTCTCAGGTTTGTCTTGCAAAATAGCTTTTGAAAAATTTGATCTCACACACTGTTACTTATAAACAATCTGTTTTGCAATCTTTCTTCAGTAGGCTGTATGAAATTGCATCATGTTATATACAGTCTTCTGAGAATTGCTTCTATCTCAATATCATATTGGCACTTACACTTGTAATGCATTGCTTTGCCTTGAAGGGTGAGATTATGACATGTGAGTGCACATCACAAATTACATTACATAGGAATTTCTCTGTTGATGTGGGGGGAGTTGTTTTTTTCTTTTTCTCTTCTATCTCATGTTGATTAAGACTGCTATGAAAATCTGATACATGTCTCCTGGCAAACACTCATATGGGTTTATGTAAGAATGCTGCCTAGGAGTAGGAAAACTGATGGTTTTCAGGATATGAGAATGTCTAAATTAAAAGAAAATGGTGAATTGTTTTTTCAAAATATTTTACAAATTTACACTCCAACCACCAGTTGTTTCCTCTAACCACTTCTTAGACCAATCCACGTATCAATTTATGTTTCTATCTATTTTACTACCTCCTTCAACTTCCCAAATCTCTTGGGAGAATTGCATTGTTAATTTTCTTGCTTTAGGACTCTGCCTGAATACCAGAGCAGGTCTAAGATTTTTTTCAGACAAATCAGCTGTCTTTCTGCCTCCTAGAGAGCCTCCCATAACCTTCACCTATGTGGATAGATGCAAATTCATTTTCTTCTCCTTCCACTGCAGATTAGCTGCAGGAAAATCGATGCATTTCTTAAGGTACAATTTTACTTCCTCTGATCCTCCTTCCTGGCAATTGCAAAACTTGGATTCTGTGATGGACTGACTCCTGGCCTCACTCCGCGTGGTTACCATTACAGAACTTGCTGGAGGCTTGAATCCAAGTATGTCCACTCCTAAGCAAAGTGTTTGCTGTCCAAAAACGTTTGAGTCATACTTAGTAGTAATTTCTTGCATTTTAAAAATCCATGGACATGCCTAGTGAACATAATAGTATTAGGAAACTTTGGGTAGTAATCCTAAGAGCGAAGAACTTGTCCCTTACGCATTTTTCTCAGTAATCATCCCTTTAATTGGTTATCCAATACCAAGTTATCAAGCCTGAAGTTGTATATACATGAGTGACACTAAACAGAGTTGGCATGTTGTGTTTATATATTTATGAATTGATATGTTATATATGTATTTACTTATATATTTATATATAATAATCAAATGAAAAGAGGCCATGAGTTATAGAGGGAGTAGGGAAGAACAGGATGGGTTGGAGGAAGAAAACACAAGGGGGTAAAGATGTAGTTATGTTTTAATTCTTTATATTGTTGTTGTTAAAAAAGAACCACAAAATTACCTTTAAGATACAAAAATCTTTGCTTTGTATATGTTTATTACCTAAAACAATGAGATATTTTAGTTCCAAAGAGAAATTTTTTATTTCTACTGAACCCAGGGGAATGTGACCCTCATCTGGCTACATGACACAGTCCCCAGTTATACAGAAAACAAGATTTTCTTTGGTTCTGATCAACTAACGTTTAGTGTTAAACAAAGTCACAAAACACTCTAAAATTATTCTTACTCATGAATGATTTGTTAGGTTTGCAATGGTCCAAAGGGCTTTCAGTAGAGGAAATGTGTGTTCATGTGTGCCTGTGTGTCTGTGTATGCATGCCTGAATGCGTGTGTGTATGTGTGTGTGTGTGTGTGTGTGTGTGAAATGGGTACATAAACAAAATTTTTGGTGTATTAGAAGAGTTTTCTTAAGCCTTTTTGACTGAAGGAAAGTATGATCTTTCTCTTGAGTTCCAAGATCTTTGTGTCATCCTTTCATTTATGTTCATTATGAATTTAAAACCATTGGTGAGCCCAATCCTGGCCTTTCAGAATTTCTCTCAGCAATTTATTTATATTTCATGATTTAATCTACTTCAATATCTTCTCCAAATATCTTTCTGTTCCTGTTCATTTTTTATTCTGTATGTCAAGTGGCTTCCAACAATGAATGGCATATATTATACCAGAGACAGGCATGACTGTCTTCTGCTTCTCACCAGTGCACATTATGAAAGTTTCAACATTTGTCTCACTGCATAATTGCTGCATATATTGCTTCTTTCTGTTCCCGTTGGATGTCTATATTAAACACCAGAAAGGAAAACTGTTATAGTAGTGTCTAGATACTTTGCCCAATAACATAACTGCATATCCCTAAGAACTTTTGTTGCAACTCAACAAATAATTGCTTAATAAATAAGAGAGAAACACATTAATCAAGAAATCAATTAGTTTAAAGATAATAATATATGCATACAACACTTGGCACCATCAAGACTGAATACAAGTGCTCTAACAATGAAATGAATTCCCAGTGAAACATCAGGCCATGCAGACAGCTTTCTCTGTGTGTACACAAGGTGCTATCCAGAGATCTCCATATACCTAACAAGTCAACATATGTTTAGCACAATCCGTTGTAAAATACAGAAGAATGGTCAATGCAATGCTATGAGATTTTTGAGTGATTTTTCTATATAACACTGATAGAGATTTTATTATTTGTCATTCATTAGCTTCTTTGTCCAACCAACATATGTATCATACCATTGTCATTATCATTACAAACGTTCTAGGATATTATGTGTCTTGATTTTTAATTCTCAAAATAGAGAAGATATTTAACAACTGCTTTCCAAAGCAAAGTAAGATAGTGTCAGCATTTTCCTGGTGTTCTAACAAAGGAATATAGCCTGAATTATTTGTAACCCACATGGACTACTAAAATTATGCATCATGTCTTCAATTTATAGCAAGTGTATTAATTCTTCTTCACAACTGAAATTCAGGAAATTTCCCTTTTCTTCACAGCCTCACCATCACTTGATATCTTTTTGAAGCCAGTGTAACAGATATGATATTATATTTTATTATGCTTTAAATTATATTTCTCTGAAGATCAGCAATGCAGAACAGTTTTGAATACATCTGTTGGCCATCTGTATGTCTCATATGGAGAAATGCTTATTCTGGTTCTTTGCCCATTTTTATTTAAAACACTTTATTTTTGTGTAATTTGCTTGATTTCCTTATCTGCCTTGGAAAGCAACTCATTATAAGATATGTGGTTGGCACAGGAAACCATTTCCTAAATATAATACCTGTAGCACAGATACTGAAAGCAAAAATTAATAAATGGGACCTCCTGAAACTGAGAAGTTTCTGTAAGGCAAAGGACACAGTAAATAAGACAAAACAACAGCCTACAGAATGGAAAAAGATTTTCATCAACCCCACATCTGACAGAGGGCTGATCTCTAAAATATATGAAGAACTCAAGAAAATAGATATCAAAATAAGGAACAATCCAATGTAAAAAATGGGCTATAGAGCTAAACATAGAATTCTCAAAGGAAGAATTTCAAATGGCCAAAAGATATTTAAGGAATTGCTTAGCATCCTTAGTCATCAGGGAGATGCAAATCAAAATGGCTCTGAGATACCATCTTACAGCTGTCAGAACGGCTAAGATCAAAAGCACTGAGGACAGCTTATGTTGGACCGGATGTGGAGCAAGGGGAACACTCTTACACTGTTGGTGGGAGTGCAAACTTGTACAACCACTTTGGAAATGAGTGTGGCATTTTCTCAGAAAATTGGGAATCAGTCTTCCTCAAGACCCAGCTATACCACTCTTGGGCATATACCCAAGGAATGCTCAATCATACCACAGGGACAAATGCTCAACTATGTTCATAGCAGCATTATTTGTAATAGCCAGAACCTGGAAACAACCTAGATATCCCTCATTTAAAGAATGGATTAAGAAAATGTGGACATATACACAAAGGAGTACTACTCAGAAGAGAAAAACAATGACATCATGAGGTTTGCAGGTAAATGGATGGAACTAGAAAATATCATCCTGAGTGAGGTAACCCAGACTCAGAAGGACGAACATGATATGTACCCACTCATAAGTGGATACTAGACATAAAGCAAAGGATAACCAAACAACAACCCACAATTTCAGAGAAGCTACCTAACAAGGAAGATCCAAAGAGGGATGCATGGACCACCCTGGGAAGGAGAAATAGATGAGATCTCCATGAGTCAACTGGGGGTGGGGGTGGGCAATGGATGGTAGAGGATGGGGGATGAGAACACAAAGGAATGGGATGGAATGGGAAAGCAATGAAGGAGATACTATGATAGAGAGAGACATCATGGGGATAGAGAGAAACCCGGTGCTAGGGAAGTTGCAAGGAATCCCCAAGGATGACCTCTGCTTGGACTGCTAGCAATAGTGGAGAGGGTGCCTGAACTGAACTGACTTACTTGCCCCAGTGATCAGATCAGTGAACACCCTGTCATCACAGAACTTTTCTCCAATGACTGATGGAAGCAGATGCAGAGATCCACAGCCAAACACCAGACAGAGTTCCAGGAGTCCAGTAGGAGAGAAAGAGGAGGGTTTCTCTGAGCAAGTGCATCAGGATCATGATGCGGAAACCTGCAGAGATGACCAAGCCAAACTAGTGGGAACTCAGGAAAGTTGGATCAATGGCTGTGGAGCCTGCACGGGACAGGACTAAGCCCTCTACACAGCGAAACAATTGTGTAGCTTGATCTGCCAGGGGGATCCCCTGGCAGTAGAATCAGAATCAATCCCTGGTGTATGAGGGAGCTTTTTGGAGTCCACTACCTATGATGGGACACCTTGCAGCCTTGAGGCAGGGGGAAGGGCTTGGACTTGCCTCTACTGGATGTGCCTCCCCATGGGAGACCTTGCCTTTTTGTCGGGGGGAGCAGAAGTTAGGTTGGGGGAGGCTGGGGGAGTCAGGAGGAGGGAAGAGGGGGGTCTTTGATTGGAGTGTAAAATGAATGAAAAAATTTTCTTAATAAAAAAAGATATGTGCTTTGCAAATGGCTTCTTCCTATTCTGAAGTTTTCTGTAAAATTATTATTACTTCCTAATAATAAATTTTATTTATACATTTTGTTTTAATTACCTGTACTTTGGAGGCCATCACCAATAAATGATTGGTCAAAATAGTGTCATAGAAATAATTCTCCATTCTTTGCATTTTCAACACTTGTGATTGTAATACTTTATATCATTTGTTATGGTAAGATATACCATTTATCTCCTGTTTTACTCTAATACATTTTTAGTTTATTGCATTTATTATGTATGTTAACCATCCAATTACTAACGTCCATGCGTGGACATCTATATTTTCAACTATACTAATTAAAGATACCATCTTTTTCATTAGCTGTACTTAGTACTTGAAAATGTATAGATATATTTCTGTACATTCTATACAGATATATTGGCCTGTTATATAGGCCATTATATCTATTTTATGCCAGTATCATGTTGCTTCAATTCCTGATGCTTCATGGCATATTCTGAAACCATAGATTATGATATTTTCAACTTTGTTCTTTTTGTTAAAGGTTTCTATTAAGAATTTTCATATTTTGTGATTCTACAAAAAATTCAGGATTCATTTATCACACACACACACACACAAACATTTGTGAAAAGGAGGTGTTATTAAGGAAAATAACAGGAAAGCACATACATATAGGTATATAATAAAATTACTATGTAATCTATAAATATAACATCTAAATATAAAGATGAATACAAATTTGCTTGTGTGAGAATACGCATACTTCAGTGATCTTTGCATCATGATGAACCACAGACAAAACATGGAAGTAACTTGAATGCCTACCAATGTCAAAAATTGTGGGTCAAAGATGGTATAGCTATACAATGAAATTATGTGCTACCTTATAAAAGAAGGGAGTCAGTTTGTGAGAAATGAATGAATCTAGGGGATATATGCTAAGCAGGTTTAACTAGACACACAGAGAGAAATACCCTATTTATTATTTTTCTAGAGAATCTAGCAAGTAAAATTCACTGACTAGAGAAAGGAAACAGTTTTCACTAGCTAGCACAAGGGGACATAGATAAAAATTTCTGTTAGATAGCTGGGAAAATATTGATTAGGATGGAAATTATTGCTAATATTAATAAATTATATATTCAAAATTTCTAAAAAAGTAGATTTACAAAATCAGCTTACAGAAATCAATAGCCTTTCTATGCCCCAATGACAAACACAGGAAGAAATAAATGAGGAACACACTTCTATTTATAATATCCTCCTGAAAAAATAAATATCTGATAGTTGAGAGACCACTACAATTAAATTTTATCTCTGAAGAAAGGGATTGTGGAAGACAATGATGTGTGAAAAGGCCTCCCATATTCATGGAATGGTTGAATTAATATTGAAAAAAGACTATTCTACCAAAATCAATCCATAGATTGAATAAACTGAAATTAAAACTGCTATAAGAGTCTTCATAGAAATATAAAAATTACCCTTAAATTTATATAAAACCAAAAGAGACCCCAGATAGCCAAAGCAATCATGAGGAAACAGATTAATGCTAACAGGCACACTATTCCAGACTTCAAGATATAATATACAGTTATAGTGATAAAAACAACAGGGTACTGGCACAAAAAGAGACACATAGATAAATAGGAACAAATAGAAGACACAAACATGAGTGCATACAGCTATAACTATGTGATATTTGACAAAGATGCCAAAGCTGAATGCACTGAATACAAATAGCATCTTCAACAAATCGTGCGAGAAGCTCTGCATGTCCATGTGCAGAAGAATGGAATTAGCGCTGCATCCATTATCCCACACAAAAATTAGCACAAAATGGATCAAAGACCTAACTCTGAAACCTGAAACTGCAAGAGGAAAATATAGACAGTCACATTATGTGATATAGGTGTAGCAAGGCACTTTTGGAACAAGAACTCATTTATCCAGGAATTAAGGCTAAACAAAATTAACAAATAAGACCTCATAAATTTAAAAATCCTCTTTACAGAAAAGGAAGCAATCAACTCAACAAAGAGAAAGCCCACAGAGTGGGAGAAGGGCTTTGTCAACTATCTATTTTAGGATTAATATTAAGAACACATAAAGACTCAAAAACAAAGAGCCAATAAAACAAATGACCCAAATTAAAAAATGGACTATGGATATAAACACACACACACACACACACACACACACACACACACACACACACACACACACACTTTGCTGAGACATATCACAAAGAGTGTTCAACATCCTTACCAATAAGAAATACTGGAGGGGATTGGGGGAAAAGGAACACTCATTCACTGTCGGTGGGATTCAAACTGGTTCAGCCACTATGGAAACCAATGTACAGAATTCTCAAAAATATAAAAATAGATGTGTCATATGATCCAGCCAAACCACTTCTTGACATATGCCCAAAGTTGATGTCTGACTCTAACGACACTTGCTCAACTGTGTTCACTGCTGCTCTAGTCAGAGCAATGAAGAAATAGAAACAACCTAACTGTCATTCAACTGATGAAAGGTAATGAAAATATGATACATAAATGTTATGAAATTCTGCAGATCTGTAATGAAAAAGAAAATGTTCAGGAAATAGATGGAATAGAATATATTATAGTGAATGATTAACCCAGAAATACAAATACTGCATGTTCTCTCCCATTTGTGGCTCTTAGCTCTCAGTCTTTGCATGTGAGAATGAAACCTAGGGTAACCCTCAAACCAGGAAAATAAAAACGGATGGTGAAAGATCAATAGGACACAAAGATTTCTAGATGAGCAGATAGTAGTGCATATATGATACCAAGAGAGGAATAGGGAAATGGGGGGCCTTGCCTGGGGGTGTAGAAGAGCAATACAGAGGGAGAAGGAATGGGAGATATAAGGAACACTAAAAAAGCAATATGAAAATATAATATTTTATGTTTACTTAAAAATATATAATGTACATGAGTATGTGTATACATGCATAAATAAACTAAGTGAGGTCATGGCACTTGGAGTAATAATGTTTCTACCCCAAATCCATAGACTATCTAACAAAATAACCAAAGAGAGACATGAGAAATCTCATTTTTAGTTGTCATTAGGAGGAGTCCAGGAGATCCCCAAAATAACATAGGCTATTCAACTGTAAAACCTCATACAGTATCTCCTATCAGATTTTGCTTAACTAGTACTAAATCTAGTTAGTTAATTTACACTTTTCTGTGATACCCACTACTTCTCTAATTTCCTAGGATCAATATTTATTTTAATATAAGAGTAACTATGAATAGTAATAAGTGTCAAAATGTAAAGGACTTTTGGAGTGTGTGTGTCTGTGTGCATGTGTGTGTGTGTGTGTGTGTATGTCTGTATGTTTGAAGTGGAGAGAAACTTGAAGATATAGAAAAACCTAGAAGATAACTTGGTTATGATGAACTTAATTTTGAGAAATAGAATCACAAAACACCAAATATAATCAGTTACACATTTAAGAGGATTTTAAAATATGGACACTTTGACAACATGAGGTGAATTGGGCAAACAATGGATACTTTAATTTTTTTAAATGTCACAGCCCATATTTTGGAGTAAGAAACTCTAGAAAACAAATGATTTCTAAGGTTTCTCTTTGTGATAATTAATCTTCACTGTTGATTTGACAGGATTTAGAATTACTGTGGAAATTGATCTCTAAGTGTGCGTAGAAAGATGTTTCTACTTAGCCAGAATCTGGATAGCAAGATCCTGTGGGCTGGAATGTTGGACTCCAAAAGAAAGGAGAAAGACAGCTAAGCTCCAGTATTCATCTTGCTCTACATCTTGAATGAGGGTATTATGTGACCAGCTGTCTCCTGCCACAGCCACCAAGTCTTTTCTTATCCCTAGTGGTGAACTGTAAACCCTCCCAATATGAGCCAAAATAAATCCTGTCCTCAAGATAATGAGAAAAGTAATACATTCTCCCTCTTATTTCTTTTTACAAATTAGCACTTCAATAGTCATAATGAGAACTCATATTGTTTTAGATAAACTATTCTTGCTTATTATACCTAATATTCTAAGAGAATAAAATAATTTTAATTAGCCTTGCTATCAGTGGAGTGTCTAAAATACTTTCAAAGAAATTAGTTTCTTAAGTGCCTTATAATTTTAGTTTAAAATATCTTGGGTTAATTATGTAATTCTCGGCAAAAGTTCACTCTGCATAATCGATTTTATTTAAAAAATAGATGGCAAAACTGTGAACTTAAGATTTGAGAATCACAAATTAATGTTTCAAAAATATGTCCCTGCTCTTACTGAGCCAAACCTGTTATTCCAAGTTTCAAAGTGAGACATTTCATATAATTAAATTCAGAAGGAATCTCACTTGACTAGTGATAGTTGTCAGTAGAATAAAATATAAAGCTGATTTGATTTCTTTTCATTCAGGTTTTGAGTCCTCTTGTATTATATATCAAATTTTCTTCAAAACTTGTCTGGGCCCCTTTCAGCCTCACCTGAGACACAAAAACAGTCCTATGAGTTGTAAGTCATTAAAATACAAATGTTTCTCCTAGAGTGATCTGCAAACTGAAGAAACGTTGAAGCCAAGTGAATTCTTTGAAGAGGTATTAAAAGTGACAGTCAGGAGCAGCCTGTGAACATATGCACAAAGGAATAAAGTGAAATCCCACAGCAGTATAAAGGCAAACAGCATGTGTTCTCACTTACAAGTAGAGAGAAAAAAAAGCCGTGGCATCCACACAGTGCGTGGTTAAGATGAATAGAGAGGAAAGGAAGGGATAGGATGATGTATGCAGGTAGACCAGAAGGAAAGAAGGGAATATTATGGTGTGCGCAGGTATAAAAGAGGGGGAAAGACAGGGATAGGACAGTGTGTCCAGGTAGAATTGCAGGAAATATAGGGATAGGATGAGGTGTTCTGGCAGAATGGAGGGAAAAGGTGAGTATAGGATTGTGTGTGCAGATAGACCAAAAGGAAAGGTAGGAACAGCATGGTGTGCACAGGTATAATAGAGGGAAAGGATGGGACTAGGATGGTGTGTGCAGGTAGAGTAGAGAGAAAATATAGGGGTAGCATGGGGTACAGGTAGAATGGAGGAGAAAGATGGGATAGGATTGTCTGGGCATCCAGGAAAGTAGCATAAGTACTTTCAAGTACCAACACTCCATAATATAGAAGAATAATTATGCTTGATCCAAATTAATTTTGTATCTACAAACAGCTAGGAGAGAGATCATTTTAACATTTTCCTCACAAAGAAATAATCTATTCTCAAAGTGATGGACATACCAACTAAGTTGACCTGATCTCACACAATGCATGCATGCATTAGAATATCACAACATATCTCATAAACATGTACAACTATTTTGTTAATTAAAATTATAAAATGTGCTTATTATATTCATTGAAAAAATATTTTAATATCATATGTCTATATGAATGTATGTCACATGTGTGCAGGTGGCATATGAGATCAGAAGAACTGTTGAATGCAAGTTGTTGCAGTGACAGACAGTTGTTAGCTACCCAACATTGGTTCTGGGAACCAAATTCCTATCTTCCAGAGACAGGTGCTCTTAAACACTGAGCCATCTTTCCTGTCCCTCTTCTAACTAATTTTATACACAAATACAGACATTTTAATGACTATGCTAAAAACCATCATCTTTTGTTTTCATGAGTGCCTGTTTGTGCGCCATTATTTTTAAGTGCTTGAGATAAAACAATGCACTTTTTGCCACAATCATCTAAGAACATCCCAGAATGTCTTTGCAAATTCCAATTTGTGTACTCTCAAGAGAATCATCAGAAGTTTCACACTGCCACTGAAAGAAATGTCATAAACACACACACACACACACACACACACACACACACACACACAGAACCAATAAGAACACAAATCAATAAGCTTATACAAACAATAACTTGGATAGGAAGAGATGTGCTATACTCAAGGCTGCTCTAATACATTATTTACACTTCAGATTCTATAATGCAACATTAAAATAAAAGTATTATTTGCAAAGATTCAGGAAAACATGGTCCATATAAAGGAAAAAGCAAGCCACAGAAACTGCCTGACAAAGGAACTACATATCAGACTTACCAGACACAAATGTGAAAGCAATCAGTGTAAATATGTTCAAATGAATTTTTAAAAGCATGATTTAAAAGCTATGACAATAATGTTGAATCATACAGTAGATTGTGATTGATAGGTGTGCATAGTTATCATTTTAAATGTAAACTCTGGAGTTGCAAAGTAACTGAAATAAAATGCATTGGGGGAAAAAGAGCATTTGAACTTGCAAGAAAAATGCTCACGAATGTATGAAAGTTACAAATGAGACACCTCTAAGAACAGAGAGGAAAAAACAGTGGTGTAAAATGAACAGATATTCAAGGAAATGTGAGAGACCATTATGTATATTTTCATGCACACAATAGGAAAAGTAATGAATAGATAATGAAGAAAATCATGTATATTAAATAAATAAATAAATAAATAAATAAATAAATAAATAAATAAATAAATAAATAAATAGCAAATAAATGAACAGTAATGACTGAAACTTCCCAAACTTAAGGAAAAATTATTGATGGACACTTCCAGGAAGCTTATATGCCAGACCAAACAAATGAGGGCCACATGGTCACAAAGAAGAAAAAAAAATGATAACCCATGACAAGGAGAGAATCTTGAATAAAAAACTAGAGAAAAATAACTTTTTACTCATAAATTATCCCCTGTAAAATTAACAGCCGACTTATCATGAGAAATAGACAGTAGGAAACTGTATTCTACATGATCAAGGAAAAATAATGCAACCAACAATGATCTAAGTCCAAACCAATAAAGGGTAAAGTTTGAAGATTACAATTAAAGATCCCTTGCTCACAGAACTTAGTTGCCACACAGTGTCAGTAATCAGAAGACAACAATTCCAGTAACACAAAAAGAAAATGAAAATTTCAATGGAAAATAGGCAAAGCCCATTGTTATCTTGGAGGTTTTATTAACAGCAAAAGGATGTATTGACAGCACACTTTTATTCCACATCCTATTGTGGTAAAGGATGCAAGAGTATAAGTCCAGTGCTGAAACATTTTAAATTACTTCAGTTCAGTTATATAGGTTGGCTTTATTGAAATTATATAGTCAGAAGATTGGCAGAATATTTTTAAATGTAAAATGTATCCTAAGTTTTTAATGGAGACATTGTGAATACTTGAATATAGAGTTATTTCTAGATGGAAAAATACTTCAAAATGCAATACACATTCTTAGAGATAATAATTCTTAAAATTGAGTGATAGAAATGTCCATTGGCATAATGGAAAGTGAAATAGAGTGTTGAGCTGTCAGAATCTTTTTCCTTACAGCTGTTAATAGTCCTTCATCGTGGTATAATGTTTCCAGGAGTGCATTTTCAACTTTCATTGTATTTATTGCTATTGTGAAGCATTTCATATCTTTGCTTTTCTTTGATAGCCAATAACCTCTTCTAGTTACCAGTTCAGTGTCTGGTCTAACAAATAAAAATCATGTTATTCTAGGTCAGATAAACCTCCTTATGCACAGATTCAATAAATCCAAATAAAGAAAATAGTACTCTAAAGTTTAAGGACCTTTCATCTCTACTTGGTTTCTGAAATGAATCCCTGATTGCTGCTATTTACCTGTTTGTTTGTTTGGTTGGTTGGTTGGTTGGTTGTCTAGGGCAAATGATGTTAGTAATATCCATTTTAAAATCATTTAGGATACAACTTCTGTAATTTTGATTTCCCATTGTTTTGGAGCTTCATCAGCAGAACAATAAACTGTAATAACAAGGTGGCTCCTGATAGATAGCAAGTCTGCAGTGCAACGGAAGCTGGTCCTCCAACCTCACATGTAGTAATGGCCCCTTGTCAGAAGGCGGAGCTTGCGCTTCAAGATGCTATCATTTTGTTTTGTTTTAGCCTTAAGATTTTCACTTTTTACAGATCATAGCAGTAGATCTGAAATAAAACTGAGTATAGTAATTGCACCTGCTCTAGTCTACAGAACTAAATTGAAGTTATTCTAAGAGGGTTTTTTTGGGGGGGGAGGGTTCCAAGCTATAGGCAGAATTTCTGCAACATTGTTATCTCAGATATTGTGTGAAGAACATTACCACGAGCATTCTGTTTCATGACCTAACTACTCTTAAGACTTTATTGAGGGGTTGGGCTGTAGTGTTGGCTCAGGGGTTAAGAATACTTGTTGCTCTTGCACAGGACCAACGTTCAATTCCCAACAAGCACATGTTGGCTCACGACCATCCTGTAACCCCAGGTCCAGGAGATCCAACAGACATGTATGTGGTATACATACTTACAGGAATGCAAAACAATCATAAACAAAAAAATAAAAATGAATAAAGTTGAAAATGAAACTACTGAGTTATCCAAAGTATGTTGTTTATAAGGATTGTTGCAGTATTTACCAAATTAGGAAGACTGATAAATGTTTTAAAATATACTTACATTACAAAGAACTACATTTTTAAACATTGTGAATATGTAACATTGTCGCATATTTTGGTAAATAAACTGAACTCTGTCTTTGAGGAAAAACAATTTTCTTTTATTGTTTGCATTAATTTTATGAGTATGTAATGTACATTCAAGTATATGAAGGAAATCTTCCTTTACACAACCAGGCTTTTCTCAAATAACCATGTATCTTCTCTGATGCCACACCAAACCTCAGCATATTCTCATTTCTTGAAGGGTGAGTTCTGTAAGGAATCAACAAGAATTTCAAATAACTTTTAATTCTCTGATACCTTAAAATGCTTTGATCTCTCCTGCAATGATGAATTTCACTGATACGTGATGTTGCAATATCATACATTCACCATCTGAAAAATACTCTCTCAAATTTACTATGTTTTCATAATGCTACCATAACAGTAGCAAAATTACAGTTATGAAGTAGCAATGAAAATAATTTTGTGATTGGGGATCACCACAACATGAGGGACTGTTTTAAATGGTTAAGTATTAGGAAGGTTGAGAAGCACTGGTTTAGAGGTTAGTCTCTGACAGCAAAGCTGGTCTTCTTGTCTTTTTTTGTATTGGTGGCTTTTTCTGGGGAAAATTAAACAGAGCATTCTTTCTTTTCAAAAACAAACAAACTAGCATCTCTTCTGTTATGTGGGAAATCTATTGCTTTCTTTTGGTGTTTCTGTTCTCTGTGTCTCTGTACTCTTTAGTACTGGCAAGGTTCCTCCCAAAATTTTCAAGATGCTATTCACTAGACATATTTAAGCTATTTTAGCAAATTTTTATATTTCAAATAAGTGTGTGCCACTGCAAGTCATTCAAAGTCTGATGAGCTGAACAGATACCACTTCTAAAAGAAATATTTGCTCCATTTAATTTCCTTCTGTCAACTTGCTTCCTTTTACATAGACAGTTCATTTCCATTTATCTCTGTGAGAGCTCAATTGTCTTTGATGACTCAACATTGAAGAAGTCAAAAGAGAGGAAAGGAGTGTCACTCATTTTGGCAATTTTTAAGAACTAAAATGTATGTGTGGTAAAAATGAAGACCACTTTCCTGTGTGACACTTTTCAATTGCAAACTATGAAATAGAAAATAATCATCTCTCTAGTAGAGAGGCACAGAACCTAGTTTCCCAACTTAGGGACAGAAAAGTGGCTTTTTTCCAAATGGGCAATCATGAAAGATATGGTTTCTTAATGGTTCATGAAGGACAGCAGGTGGAGTCGTCTGTTTTTAGCTCACTTTTTTTTCCCAATGAGTATCAGAAGTGGATGTGAATATCCGTGAACCACAGACAAAGCAAATAAGGAAGAGAAGCTATATCCTCCATTTAAGATGCTCCATTCAAACTGAAAGTAAGAGGTCCAAATTCACAATGAGCTGTTCCTTAGCTGCTTTGAAATTCCAATTCGCACACACTTAATCTTGTTCAACATCAATCCAAATGCTTAATATTATAATAGGGACTCTGGGGATAGAAAATTGAATGTAACTGCACCCCTTTCTGTAGCATAGTAAGGAAATACTGGACCAAAACAAGACCAAAAACCAGCTCAAAAAACTCCAAATTCTGCATCTCCATGTGTAATGTCAAAGTATTCTTCAAGTCTGCAATTTCTTTCATGCAACATACTTTTTTCTCTTGGACTGGTTCTACCCTCTGTTAGCAACTTTCCTTGGCACGTATCCCACAGCTCTGGCATTTCCAGCATCTTGGGGTCTCCAAGTCAGTCCAGGCTTCACCTTCATAGCTTCACACAATGGCCTTTCTAGGCCTCCCTTCAAGGACACCCCTGATATATTCATGGCCTCAGCAGCTTTCCTTAGTTGTGGAGGGTGATTCCATACCCCTTTCTTCTGTCCTTGACTCTAAGCCAGAACCGTGTAGCACGAATCTTAAAAAGTCTTATTAATAAAACAAACCTGAAGCTAGGTATTGGGGTGAATGCTGGAGGATCAGAGAAGCAGAACAAACCACAGCCACCTCACCTGGTCAACTCCTCAGCTGAACTTGTTTCCTCAGACTGGAAGCCTCTGAGTCCTTATCCAGATGGATCTCAGCTGAACTGCTTCTCGAAAGCCTGAAAGCTTAACCAGGCTAGTTCCTGGTTTTCACGCCTTATATACCTTTCTGCTTTCTGACATCACTTCCTGAGATTAAAGGGTCTTGTTACTATGCCTGGCTGTTTCCAGTGTGGCCTTGAACTCACAGAAATCCAGGCAGATCTGTGCCTCTGGAATGCTAGGATTAAAGGTGTGTGTGCCACCATTTTCTGGCCTCTGTATCTAGTGGCTGTTCTGTTCTCTGACCCCAGATAAGTTTATTAGGGTATACAATATTTTGGGGAACACAATATCACCACAGAACCATGTGTACAAAGCTGCCAAATTCTGCTGCTTGCTGGGACAGGAACATTCCCCCTGTCTTTAATTACATCTTCATTATTTTCCTGTTTTCAATTGTTACCTTCACTGCCTAAACTTGGCTGTCCTGGAACTCATTTTGTAAAACAGGCTTCCCTCAATTGCAGAGATCTGCCGGTATATGACTTTTGAGTACTAGGATTAAAGGTGTGCACCACCACACATGAACTTAAGCTATTCTTTAATTTTTTTCACAAGTTGGAAGATTAGCTGGGTGGGGTCTTGCACTGAGGTCATCAGCCCCTTTATTCAATTTCTTAATTTGTTTATCTCCTTGAACACAGGACTTGGCTTCATTTTGCTTCCTGGTGCATTTTGTGTTTTTATTGGCCCAGCTTGCTCCTCTTCATTATAAATCTTCTTAGTTAACACTAATAAACATACAATAGAGTGTATACTAAGCTGTTTTAAGATTTTTCTGTCAAGAGAAGTAATCTAAAACTGTTCACTTCAGTCTCAGGCAGACTCTTTGGACAAGGGCAAAAAGCAACCATGTTTGTCACCAAAATATCACAAGAATGATCTCTAGGTCACATACTAAAACTCTTCTCTTCTAACCTCTTAAGCCAGGCCCCAAAGTTCAAATCACCCTCAGCGCCCATTATCTTCCATGCTCCTACTAATAAAGCCCATTAAGCAGAACTTAAAGCATCCCACTGCTTTCTTAACCCAAAGTACCAAAGTCCAAATTCCTCCCAACAAAAACATAGTCAGGCCTATCACACCAATACCCTAGACCCTGGTACCAATTCCTGTCTTAGTTAGAGTTTATATTGCTGTGAAGAGACATCATGACCACCCCAACTCTTTTAAAGAAAAACTTTTCATTAGAGCTGGCTTAGAGTTTCAGAAGTTTGGTCCATTATCATCATGGTGGGACATCCAACATGCAGGCAGACAAGAAAAAAGAGCTGAGAGTCCTACATCTTGATCCACAGGCAGCAGAAGGAAAAACTTGTGTGCCATACTGGGCATAGCTTGAGCATAGGAGACCTCAAAGCCCCCCCCCCACAATGACACACTTCCTCCAACAAGGTCACACCTCCTAATAGTGCCACTCCCTATCTATGGGGGCTATTCCCTATTCAAACCACCACAGTATTAAAAATATAAAAGGGAAATTTAAAAAGTTTTAGGCTCAAAGGTGTATGAAAACACATTCATTAGAACCTCTGAAATAAAGAAATTTCAGTTCTAAGAGGGAAATGTATATCTACAAATCACTAAATAAAAAAATGAGAGATCTCAAATAAATAACGGCATACCTTATTACCTAAATTTCTCAGTGAAATAAGTTCATGGCAAATATCAAATTAGTTCATGAGAAGAAATAATAAATATTATTTTTAAAGTGAATGAAGTGAGGATGAAAAGAACATAAGAGGCCGTGCAGTGGTGGCACACGCCTTTAATCCCAGCACTCGGGAGGCAGAGCCAGGCAGATCTCTGTGAGTTCGAGGCCAGCCTGGGCTACCAAGTGAGTTCCAGGTAAAGGCGCAAAGCTACACAGAGAAACCCTGTCTCGGAAAACCAAAAAAAAAAAAAAAAAAAAAAAAAGAAAGAAAAGAACATAAGAGATGAATAAAACCAAGAATTAGTTAAATGCAAACAACCCTGATAAGCACTTGGATATATTAACCAAAAGAAAGAGGAGAGCCAAATTTAAAAAAAAAAAAAAAAAAGACAGGTTAAAAAAGAGCATTACAACAGATTACTTGAAGATCTAACGAATTGTTAGGCAATATTTTTAAAGCATATTTCACTTTACAAGTATTCCTTCTATTGCTCAGGACTTCTCTGTATGTTCATTCCTTTTAGTGCTTTTTCATATGAAGCATTTCTATTTCTGCAAAGAATGTCATTGCCATTTCTGTGAGAACTGCATTGACTCTCTAGGTTACTTGGGGACACATGGCCGCTGTCACACCATTGATTGTGCCCATTCATAAACAGTGGAGGCCTTTCCATCTTCCAGGATCTTCTTCAACCACTTCAGAGTTGCAAAGTTTCTGTTGATGAAGTTGAGATGATCATATGATTTTTATCATCGCTTCTATTTATGTTATTATTATATTTATTGATTTGCATATCTTGAGTACACATTGCATCCCTAGAATAAAAGCAACTTGGTCATTGTGTATGATTTCTTCAAAGTGTTTTGAATTCAGATTGCAAGGTGGTGGTGGTGGTGGTGGTATGTGTGTGTTGTACTTGTAAATATATATTCATGTTCATATAGAAACCAGAAGCAAACATCAGTGAATTCCTCAGTCACTTACCTCCTGATATTTTGAGAAAAGATCTTTCACTGGAGCTGGGCTCACTGATTCCTCTAAAATGGTTGACTAGCCAGCAAGCCCTAAGGATCATCCCATGTCAACTTTCCAGGCTGTAATATAGATGTCCAACTTCCCTTTATACAGTGCTGGGTGGGACTTGGGTTCAGGCTCTGTACATGTACAAGAAGTACTTGATTTATTGAACTAATTCCCCAGTGCCCAGTTGTGAAATTTTGCAGTTATATTCATCAAGGAAATGGTTCTATAGGCTTATTTTCATTATGCCCTTATTAAGTTTAGAGATCTATATAAGACTGGCTTTAGAGAAGTAGAGTATGTTCAAAAGAATGCCTCCTTTTCTATTTTAGAGCATAGTCTGAGGACCACTAGTGAACATTCTTTAAAGGGTTGACACAATCAGTGGTAAATACATGATGCTGGCCTTAATGTATTGGGGGAATTTTTGCTACTATTTCATTCTCACTGCTTGCTATCATTCTGTATAGGTTATTTATAATCTATTGAACAAGGTTGAAAGTCATATGACTCTAAGATTTTATCCATTTTTAAGATTTTCCAGTTTATGAAATATACTTTTAAAAATATCCCCGAATAAACCGTTAGATCTTCAGGTAATATGTTTTGTTGGGACTTTTTATCCTCTGATATTTATTATTCTAGAAATATCACATCAGACATCAGGAGGCACTATAAAATAACCCTAAGAAAAACAGCATGTTACACACACACACATACACACACACACACACACACACACACACACACACCAATGTCATATATAGAGGGCCAAGAAATGAGTCTATGCAGCTAAAGCCACTGGTTAGTGAACAAAATTGACAAAAACAAATGTTGAAAAGAGCCTCTTTGCTAAATGGTGTGAAAAAAAATGAATATTTGCTGTAGAAGCTGGAAGTATATTCCTCTCACTATATTCAAAAATCGATTCAAAATGCATCAAAGACTTTAATTTAACACATGAAATTTCCAAGCTTATAAGAGAAAACAGAGGAAACACCTCAATTCATAGTCATAGGCAAGGAGTTCAGAAAAATATTGTAATAGCAATGGGATTTCTTGAAATGTAAAAGCTTAGGAACAACCAAAGAAACAGTCACTGGTGTGAAGGAAGCCTACACATGGGAAAAATTCTTTTCCACATATTCATCTGACATTCAGAATATATAAATAACTCAAAACAGAATAAAGGCCAAACAACCCAAACAATTAATGGGCAAATAGACTCAATAATCTCAGGAATATAAACATAATAAAGCTATGAAAAAAATGTTAGGCATATTTAGCTTTACAAGAACTACAAGGTAAAAATTCATTAGATTCCATCTCATTCCATCTCAATCTATTTAGAATAGTTAATATTATGAAACAAACAAACAAACAACAACAACAACAAAACCCAAATGCTGATGATAAAGAGGGGGGAGGGGAACTTTTATATGACACTAGCATGCATATGAAATAGATCAGTCACTATGGAAAGCAGTTTGCAGGGTTCTTGAAAAACTGAAAATAGATCTACCACATAGTGTAGTTAAAACACACCAGAGTATGGAAACGATAAAAAGATACTGCTGCTGGATTCTATCAAAGATTAGATGAATAAATAAATCTCATTCTAAAAACCATATCATTTCAAAAGTGAAGAATGGAAGGGCTTTCCAATTTATTCCATGGGCTGTTGGTACTGTAATATACAAATAGTAAAAAGGTGGACCAAATGGCTAAGAGGCTCAGAGCACTTTCTGAAATTACAAAAGTTTTGAGTTCAGTTCCCAGTTATCCATATAGAAGCTCAAAATCACCTATAACTCTAGTTCCAGGGGATCCACCACCCTTTTCTGGTCTCTGGGAGCATCTTCTATAGATATGGTACATATACATATATGTAGACAAGCATTCATATTCATAAAATTAAATATATAATTTTAATAGTAAAAAGGAGCCAGCAAGATGGTAAAGTCACTTTCTGCCAAGCGTGAAAGCTTGAATTCAATACTCAAGCCCCAAATGATGGAAGGTGAACTGACTCCTCCTGCATGTTTTCCTCTGACTT
Source organism: Peromyscus melanophrys (assembly GCA_902168415.1). Lineage (NCBI taxonomy): Eukaryota > Metazoa > Chordata > Mammalia > Rodentia > Cricetidae > Peromyscus > Peromyscus melanophrys. The sequence goes on from CABHPR010141633.1 coordinate 29,095, forward strand.
CCACAGGAACACATTAGCACATACTCACATGTGCATGCACACACAGATACACACAAGCAAATGAAAATAATAAAAGATATTTGCAAGAAAGGCAGTTTCTCCCATTAGAAGTTGAGGTTGGCAACAAAAGTATAATAATATAAATGCAGTATTATATGAAAAACATTGTTACTGTGAAGGCTGAGCACTGTTAATTTGACTGGCATTAAATCACCTGGGACACTAACAAAAGCCTCTGGATTGATCTGTGATGGTATTTCCAAAGGATTAATGGGGCAGAAAAACCTACTCTAAAGATGAGTGACACCATGCCATGAATAGGGACTCAATAGGATGAAAATGAAGCTTGTAGAAAATCAGTGTAACACCTGTGTTCCCTTTCTCTGTCTCATAACCTGCCAATCTTCCTCCCTGAATGGACAGACTACACTAAACTACCAACGAAACTAAGTCTTTCCTCTAGTCAGGTGTTCTTGTCAGGTGTGTGTCAGAGTTGAGAAAAGCTAACTAAGGAAAAGACCAAGTGAAGTTTATCCAAAGAAGACATAATTAGCACATTACGTTAAAATTTGTTGTAATTCAATATCAAAATACAAAAAGTTAGAAAGACATACAGTAGTTTTGATCTACGTTGATAAAGTATTTGACAAAAATTTCACTAATTCGGTTAAAAAAAAGAAATATTTTTGTAAAGCTCATGGAAAACTAAGAATGAAAGAAGATTAATGAACTAATGAGGGACAGACAAATGAAAAAGATTTCTAACTATAATACTCAAATGTGAATGACTAAATATTTTCTCATTAGGTGTATAAACTTGACAAAGATATCCATTCTTACTGCTCTTAATTGATTAAGCTCAATCCTTAGTCTGTGTCATCTGACAAATTAAAGTTACCATATTCAGAATAACAAGCAAATTTCTATTTGCATTTGCTATGATTTTTCTACCAAAGAAAGAAAATGATATATTTAAAAAACAATTAGAGACTTTATTATCTTACAAGATGGTGTGAATTGGTTTTTCACCACGTATCTTCCCATTTAGAATCAAATCAAATTCTAAATGGAGTAAGCATCAACCAAAAGAGGTCTCTAAAAGACAGTAGGAAAATGATGAGCCAATCTGAGTTCTCAGAATTGGAGGAAGAGGACAGAATCAGAGGATCTTACACTCCCTAGAAAGCAAAGGAAGGTCTTAAGTCATGACTGATTTTTCCTAACCTCGAACCAGTAAAGGAAGGCTACTCTTTCCTCTCTAGATTGAGCATCAGTTGTTTCTGAATTTTCAGACAAACCCATCATTGCCAGTAATATAGAATCCATTTGGAGCACCAAAAATATTTAATAATGATTATAATTATTACCTTTCTTCTACCCAGGTCCAAGATTATCCTTTTTTTTTAACCAAAGCAGGTAGTCATAAGTACTAAGAAGAACATAAACTGTCACTAGAAATATATTCAATGAAACTAATAGAAAACAAGTGTGCTAAATCTAAATAATAAACTGTCTGCTTAAAAATTGCTTTAGAGACACAGGCTCCAAATATAAAATATAAATATAGAAGATAATTGCAATTTGGTTTTCATGCCAAACCTTCCCAACTTCCATGAACAAATATAATCTGCTGTTTACAACAGGAAGAGTCAGGTAGTAGACTTGCCTCACCAGGATTTCAAAGAATACATCAGAACAAAAAGCAAGCAATCAATTATTAATAATTATTTTGGTACAAGTAAAAAATTTTAAAATCCATGATGGAAAAAATTCACTCAAAAAACTACAGAAAAATTACAGAACTTAATGGTAAGACACTATTACTGAACACACTACATATTTGACACATAGAACAGGACAAAAATATAGCTGGTGCTGTGGAAGCACCTCCTCCTGACAAGCTTTCATAGTGCTAGAAGGTATTATGCATGTTCCCAAATGATGAAAGTAAACATCAATCATACCCAACACTGAACCTTGAAAGCTACAATGATGACAGACCTGGCAAGACATGACCACTGATACAATAGTGCAAATCTCAGGGGAGTAACTAACCACTTACTGACTGGAGTCTCCCTCCACAAGAGGAAACTCATAACTAGCACCGTTATTGGGCCAAAATCTATGGCTAGACAGGTCATAGGCCATAGGCAAGAATCTACTACTATTATTCTCCTAAATTGACATAGTTTTAAACCAATTTCTAGAAACTAAGAAATCACAAACATCAATGTGTCTCTCAACTCTTATCTGAGAATCATCTATTTTTTGGTAGAGATAGACAACTGATCAAGGAAGAATTTCTAACAGAATTTTTCCTATCAGAATTTATATTGAAACTTAAGAAATACAGAAGAAACAATGAAAAAGTCAATGCTTAGACAGAGAAACATAAAGTATAAAAATAACCACATAATCGCATTATGTCCAGAGCACCAAAACAAGATATACAGAAAGATAAACTGAAAGTACTATAAGTGAAAATATAATTTAAAAAATTTCAAATAATACTCAAACATAGGAGAGAGACAGAGAGACAGAGAAATATAGGACAGAAAAATATCTAATTGCTACAGCAGAGTTAAATATTCCAATAGAAATACTAGCCATATATAGCAGCTCATGCATATTATCCCAACACTTAGGAAGCAAAGGCAAAAGAGCCACAAGTTCAAGGCCAGTCTGGGCTAGAAAGTAAACCACAGAATTGCCTAAGCTACACAATGAACCTTTGTCTCAAAACCAAAACTAATTATGAAATGTCTGCTATTTACTTGAAATATAAATGCCCTGCATCAATCAATCAGTGTGTGACTCTATAAAATACCTCAAAAACAAACAGTCCACACACTTTCAAGTAAAAGGATATAAAATCATATACGTCTTAATGTTGATTAAAAAAACTGAAAGAGCTAGAGAAACTTCTGGTAAATTTGACTTAAAATAAAACAGTTTGGAGATAAAGAGTAATATACTACATAATACTGAGAAGAGGAAGTCATGAGGACAACAAATCATTCAAAATCTGGGCAACATTTGGAGAAAGTCTCAAAACACGTAAAACAAACTGACAGAACTCAAGAAGAAAATGAGCAAATCCACAGTTTTTGCTAGGAACTTACCCATGTATCCTATTAATAACTAATAGAAATGGTAGACAGACTATCAAGAGATACAGGATCTGAACTCAGATCAACCAGTACCTTCCAATATAAGCATGCTGTTTTGTACAATTGCTCATGGATCATTCATTAAAATAAATCATATTCTGGCTATTAAAGCTCCGACCAAACTGAAATTATGGTGTGTGTTCTCTGGCCAAAACTATTTCAAGTTGGAAATTAGGAACAAAGAGAACAAGAAAATCTTTAAACACTTGAAAATGAAGCAATACATTTCATTTTTAAAACTTTTTATTACCTTTATATCTGTGTGTGTGTATGTGTGTGCGTGCATGCGTGTGTGTGTGTGTGTGTGTGTGTGTGTGTGTGTGTGTGTGTGTGTGTATCTGTGTGCATGTGAATGCACAGATGTGTGTATGGGCACATAGAAATCATAATGTGGGTAAGAACCTTTATCTATCAAACTATCTCATTAGTCCTAAACAAAATACTTCCAAATAATGCAATCAAGAAAGAGAACAATCACAAAAAATATTTAAAAAACAAACACACATACACACTCAGAAATGCACATATACACACACATACAGACAGACAGACATACATATGCACACACACATAAACACAAAACTAAATAATGAAATATAAATGCTCAGGTATATCGGAAGCAGCTACCACAGAACTGAATGAAACTGAACGCTTTATTCTATATTGTTTTAGCTCTTCTGGGCTAGTGTCACTTCGTATAGGTGTTTTAATAAACATGACACTGTCCCCGAAAACCTTAGTGGAATTTGACAGGAATTGAATTAAATCTACATATTTGACATCCTACAGGATGTGATAGTTTTCATTACCAACCCTAGTAACCCATTTGGGAAACGTTAGCCTCTACTACTGATGATTTTTATAAACTATACATATTGATGTTATTTAAAATGACAATGTCATATCATAACGAAGTTGTAGAGAAGTTGCTGCCTGGAAGGAAATACATTGCTGACTTAAAGGAAAAGTAATACAGACACTGGAGATGTTATTTTGAGGATTGGCATGCAGTTAAGCAAATATATCAAGAGGCCCAGTCATCCCATTACTGGACATTTTCCCAAGAGAAAATAAAACTTATGCTCAATAAAAAGTATGCATTTAGAAGCAGCTTTATTATTATGTTCTGTTTATTACTAATAATTTTACCAAATAAAAGGATCATCTATAGCAGTGAAAAAAGATAGGGCATCCACCTAAATGGAACGGCAACCAACCGGATGCAAGGTTGAACAACTGTATTAGCTGGTTTCTCGTCAAGTGGACACAGACTTGAGTTATCTGGGAAGAGGAACCTCCTTGAGAAAATGTCTCTATAAGACTGACCTGAAAACAAGTCGGTGGGGGCATTTTCTTAAAGATTTATGTGGACGGGCCTAGCCCATGGTTCTGACATGTCTAAAGTCGGGAGCAAGCCATGGGGCACAAGCCAGTAAGTCGTGTTCGTCCATGGCTTCTGCTTAAGTTCCCGCCTCTGGGTTCCTGCTTGAGTTCCTGACCTGGTTTCCCTCAGGGAAGGAGTGCCCTCTGAGTACAAGCTGAAATAAACCCTTTCCTCCTCAAGCTGTTGTTTTACCACTGCAGTAGGAAAGCAATGCCGGTAACACTCAACACAAACAATGTCTTAGATGGATTTCAGTTCCATCATAATAAATGAGAAATACTAACATCAAGAGATCTACATATCATCCTTTGGTTGATGTGACATTTCAGGAAAGAAAACTCTATGTGGATAGAAAGGAATCAATATTAACCAGGCTCTGCAGATCCAAATGGAATGATTTACAACAAAATGTCCTGGGGCTTGGAAAGGGGCTATGTACTTGTGAACATGAACAGCTTATATCTTGTGTTGGTTGTTATACACCATATACATCTGTTAAAACTTACATATTATACTCTATATTAAAAGGGTTATTCTATGTGTGCAATATATGCTACATGTAATTGATGCTTCATATTACATATTATATATGAATTATAATTAGCTGTGAAATAGCTTTTCTGACTCTCAGCCACTCTTTCCTTCAAAAAATTGTAGAAGTCAACATGAAATTGTCATTTAAGGATCTTCAGAATTTGAAATAGATATTTAATTAATTTAATTTCTGTACTTGATGAACTAATTATTAATTAAAATCTCAAAATCTCAAAATTTCAAAATCTCCTAATATAATCATTAAAGCTTATTTGAAGGTCTAACATACCTATGTGATTCTGCTAATGAAATTAGTGGCCCCAAAAGAAAAGGATTGTTAATTTCCATAAATATGGTAGTAATTTATCCTTTCAAGAGAAAATCAATACAATGGACAGCAATAATGTATTGATAGACAGATGCTATTTGATAAGTATCAGTAAATTGTTTGTGTCCAATTGGACACTTACAAAGGGAGATATTCACTAGTACACATATGACTATCTGATTAATTACATTAAAAACTAATTATTACATCTGTTGGAAAACTCGAAGAAATAGTTTTCCAGTTTTATCATCAAACTTATCAGACCCAAATGCTATTTGAGCATTTATAATTTGTAGATTCTATTTTATTAGTTAAGAAAAGTGGTTGCAACTGAGTTTCTAGAAGGATATGGTCATTATATTTTATTCTATTCCTGACAACTAATAAATCATAATTCTAACCTTCTCCTCCTCCTCCCAGAATTTATTTTGTAAACCATCATGGTACCTCTTTTGTTGATGTTTATCAATAATTTATATCAGTGTGAAAAAATTGCTGGAAACTTTTGATTCCACATAATCTTCCATTTAATTTCCTTATGGAAATCCCAGGTAGACAAAACACTTTAGTGCAAAAACAAAAGATTAGCCAATAAATAGATTCAACTCCCTGTTTCAGAGATGAAACCCACCTTTTCACCACAGTGTTCAAAACATTCGAAGTCTTAAATCAAATACCATCATTGTATAAATAAGTGTTTCGAACAACTTTAATTTGGGGCCAGGCTTTATTTTCTCTCCCTGGCTCTGTTCAGTAGTTAATTGTGCCCTCCCACTCTAGGACAGACTGCTCCAGAAGCAGAACAACCCAGTTGCCCTCTATCTGTTTGCTCCTTACCGCATTTATCCTCAATGCTGCCAGGTTTCAGTTAGAAATGAGAAAGAAGTATTAGCTATTCAGATAAATAGAAACACACAAAGCAGAGATTGCTATCAACCATTGAAATGAGGACATCTTTGATGTACTTTCTGCTCACAGAAGCAAAACATGGTCATAGGTCTCTGAAAGTAGCATCCCCGTGTTTTCTTCTCTTTTTCTTTTTAAATGATTTATTTATTCTCCATTACATGTGCATTGGTGTTTTGCTTGCATGTATGTTGATATGAAGGTGTCAGATCCGCTGTAACTAGAGTTACAGATGGCTGTAAACTGCCATGTGGGTGCTGGGAATTGAACTCAGACCCTCTGGAAGAGCAACCAGTGCTCTTAACCATTGAGCTATCTCTCCAGGCCTGGCAGCCCAGTATGTTCAACTCTGATCTGTCATGTGTATTGTTCTTAAATCCTCTGCCTATTTTTTGTCTTTACATATTTACATATTTTTGTCTTTACATACATATATTACATAGGAAAGCCTGTAGTACAATTCAGCTGAAAAGAGCATGAATATTTTGGCTTCTGTGCAATTTGAACACAGAAGTGATGTCAGAGGATAAAGAGAGTCATAGGTAGTCTAAGAAGTAACCTAGTTGCTGTTGACTAGGGACAGATCTATAATACTTGGTACTTAAGCTAACCATAAAATAGATGCAGACACTCCAAATAATTTTATTAGTTATTGATTCAAGGGTATAACCCACAAACACTTCAACGGTGTTTCAATTGGAAACCACAGCTGAGAAATCCCTTAAAACAATTGTTTATTGCAACAAAGCTTATAGAACTATGTTGAATGTAGGGAGGGAGGAATAACGTGTTCCATAGTTGATTAAATACAAATTGAAGTCTTAGGGCTTGGCTCACATAAAGAACCCTTATCTTCTTTTTATCCACACTGGGAAAGAATAGAAAAACTTTAAAAATTGAGAAAGGCCTATAATGAAAGATCATTTCTTCCCGAACCACGACTACATTTTATTCAATTTTGCATAAGGGCGGCTATGTCTCAATGGTTGTGAATAACTCCTAAGCTTAAAATATTGTTTCAGTTTTTGCCTTCTTCCTCACTATCATCAAAACTGTTTGTCTCATCTCAACCCTTCAGACAACTGCAATTATTAGCTATGAATACTGAATGCAAGCTGCAGTGAACTAAAGGTGACACCTTAGGGAGTTTCATGCGAGCCCAAGTATCAGCTGCTCACCTTTGGGGAAATTCATGCTAGCTTCGCAGCCATCCTTCAATCCTTGTCTAATTCCAGAGCTGGACAGTTCTGTCTATGCTCAGACTCTGCTCTCCTCTTTCGTGACAATCCTGGATAAATTTCCTATGGTGTCCTTGTCTCCTTTGATGCTGAGCTCCTGTAATTCAACATATGAAATACTTCTTTAAAAAGATATATACATATACCTTCAAGTAACATCACACAGGATGATCAGGAATATGCACACACACACACACACACACACACACACACACACACACACACACACACGAGAAGGAGGAGTGGAGAAAAGAAAGGGAAGGGGACATAAATATATGGTAATCTCAAAAAATTGAAAAAATCCTTTGAAAAGTCACTGATAATATGTCTCCCTCATCCCTTGAGCTTTTTCTCCTTGAGATCACAGTGTTAGTAACATCCTAGTTTCACCCTTTTGGAGATTTTTCTGATGCTCAAAAGCTTTTGTTTGTATTTATTGCCATTCCTGGCTCAATATCCTCTCCAGCTCAGAGTGCGGAGGAACAGAGAGGAAAAGAGGAAGGACAGATGCACAGAAGACACACCTTCTCCTTCCCCTTTATCACAGCCCAGGAACTTTTGCTGGCCTGAGCCTCCTCTCAACCCGTGTTGCTTTCTCCCTAAGCTTCTTCATAGTGATGCTATAGGACCTACTTCTGCGTGTGTCTGTGTGTGGAAGAAACTGGGAGCCAGGAAGAAGATGAGAATATTTTTAAATTATATTTTTAAATGTATGATCATAACTATATTATACGATCATAACTAAATGTATTCTTGTTCCCCATAGTCTCTGTGTTACAAACCTCATCACCATTGTAACAGGCTTGAGACGTGATTGGCTAAGAGCTGTGCTCTAGTGAACATATTCATTTTGTCTAAAAGGAATTGGTTCTTAATAAAAGATGAGCTTATTCTCCTCTCTCTCTCTCTCTCTCTCTCTCTCTCTCTCTCTCTCTCTCTCTCTCTCTCTCTCTCTCTCCCTCTCCCTCTCTCTCTCCCTCTCTCTCTCTCTCTCTCCCTCTCTCCATCTTCTTTTCTCCCCTCTCCCTGTCCCTCTTTCTCTTTCTTTTATTCTCCTGCCCTGATACCTTTGCTATCAGCTGAGGGAGCAAGAAGAGGCTCACCAGCCATAATCTACTAGGCCATAAACTTCTCAGCCTCAGAGTAAAAGAAATATCTATTCTTCATAAATTACCCAGTTTCAGGAACTCTGTTGTGGCAGCACAAGATGGGCTGGGACACTAAGTGTTCAAGCCTCTTCTTCCAATGCTAACAGCCAAAACAAAGTGATGTGTGCACAAGGTACACAGAGGAACCCTCACTGTCCTTATCCTTTCCATTCTAGCCAAACAGTGATTTTTGCTGCATGTGCTTGAAAGAAGTGTCCCAAAATGATTGAATTTGTCATGGCATTTGCACACCCCCTATTGGCAGAGCAGAATTATGACAGATCAAAAAAAGAAACATGAGGATTTTTTTTCATCAATACAGACTTAATTATTTATTGGCAGCTAAAATTTATGTTCATATAGAATTGAAGCATATAGAAATATCCAAAAAGAAAAAAAAAACAAAATTTCTTTCACTTATTTGCCATGCTGTATATTAATTAGTTCTATCAGGAAACTAGTAGGTCATGTGCTGATAGAAATAAGAATGTCTTTTCAATAATGGTTTTTATATCCTAGTAAAATAACCTATGAGAAAAAAATAATAGGTAAAAGCTGCTTGTTCAACTGTATGTATTAGCTGCAGCAATAGCAGTCACACTTTAATCTCTAGTACTAGTTACAGAAATGATGCAATATGTTACTAACATGATCATTAGGTTTTTTTATTTATTTTTGTTTTGTTTTTACATCCCAATCAAAGTTTCCCCTCCCTGCTCTCTTCCCAGTTTCCCGTCTACACCCTATCTACTCCTCCTCCTTCAAATACAGGCAGGCCTCCCATGGATAGCAACAAGCCACTGTATATCAAGTTACAGAGAAACTAGGCACCTCTGTGAAGGTTGGATGAAGCAATCCAATAGGAGGAATAGGCCACAACATCAGGCAACAAAGTCAGAGACAGCCATTGCTCTCACTTTTAGGAGTCTCACGGGAGGACCAAGCTACTCCACTGTAACATGTATGAAGAGTGCCTAGGTCAGTCCCATGCAGGCTCCGTGGTTGTCAGTTCAGATTCTGTGAGCCCCTGTGAGCCCAGGTTAGTTGGTTCTGTGGGTTGTCTGGTGGTGTCCTTGACAACATTGGATCCTACAATCCTTCCTCCTCCTCTTCTGCAGGATGCATGATCTTCTGTTTTAAGATTTCATAACTGTCTCATAACTATCTAAAAAATAAATCTAATGATACTGGATGCTGGTAAGTGAATAGAACTGCTTTCAGGAAATGAACTCCTTACAATTATAGGTAAAATACAATAATTCCCCTTTAACATGTACATTCTAATTTGTAATAGAGTTGCAGGCTTTTTCCAAGCGCTACTCAGACAGAATACATATGTACATATAGAGATGCACATTTCAGATTCGTGAGTGATGGCACTCTTTCCCTTGCTTTCCCTGTTGCCCTTTGGAATTATGTGCGGGATGCTATCTCAGCCATCAGTAAGATGCCAGCAGACAGGAGTGAACTTGGCTCCCGTGTGTCCTTTTTCTTCTTCCAGCAGTCAAGTACATATCTTTCTGAAATTGCAGAAGCCTCTCAAGCATATAATTTGTGGCTTCCAGTGAGTTTGAACTTCATGCTCGAAGTGATACACAAATAACTGATTTAATTCATGCACCTGTATCTGGACTTTTTCCAGACATAATGAAACGAATAACTACTTCAGAGTTTCTCTTAATGCGTATTGCAGCAAGACATCAGAAAGGCACTGATTGGCATATCTGGGCAGGAATGAGAGCACTGTGTTTCCACAAGTGCTGTGATAGACATCTGGGTTCCGCCCTTGAGAGAAAAACAGCATTTCCAGGCTCCCAAGGCCAAGCCCTTTGGCTTCAGAGATGTTCAATTTTCTCATTACAAACACTATGGTACCCAAAGGAATTCCTGTCGGCTTTCTAATTATTTTCTCAGTTTGAAATAAGACCTTGTCTTTAATAAGAGAGAGGTTTTTGTCATGGGATTGTTTTCAGCATCAACACAACCACGCAGAGGAAAAGTCACAGGAGAACAGCCACAAGGACTCAAGAAAGGAGGGAGGTGTTTTTTATAAATCTCCCAACTGGTTAGCAAAATAGACCGTGCCTCAGTCAAGTGTTATCATCTTCAGGGAGACAGAATTTAAAAGGGAAAATAAAGGAAAATACTGCTTTCACTTTTGTTTTGATGCTACTATTTTCATAATTACTATTCAGAAAGTCACACAATTGCTGCACTAGTCAAATAATCCCAAAGGCACATTGAGTTTAGAGCTTTTTCTTTGTTGTATTTGTGTCTGTTTCTAACCAGCACATCTAAAGAAGATACTTGTGTGCAATGCTGGGAAGATATTTTGCATTTTGAAATCACAGAGTATCCAGGTTACTTGGTCTCTATGTAAACTACAGTCTTTTTTTTTTAAAAGATTTTTTTATTTATTATGACCAGAAGAGGGCACCAGACCCTATTACAGATGGTTGTGAGCCACCATGTGGTTGCTGGGAATTGAACTCAGGACCTCTGGAAGAGCAGTCAGTGCTCTTAACCTCTAAGCCATTTCTCCAGCCCTAAACTACAGTCTTAATCTATCCACAGTCCACACAAACACAGACATCTTCACACATTCTTCCCACGAGAGTTCTCTGAGAGAAATGCCGTCTTATATTTGTGCTCTCTACTACAAGAGCCACATGAGATATTATCCTATTGAGCACTTGAAATGTGGCCAGTAAAGCACCTTCATCAAGAACAGTGAGTATAAAATTAACTTCCCGCCGGGCGTTGGTGGCGCACGCCTTTAATCCCAGCACTCGGGAGGCAGAGCCAGGCGGATATCTGTGAGTTCGAGGCCAGCCTGGCCTACCAAGTGAGCTCCAGGAAAGGCGCAAAGCTACACAGAGAAACCCTGTCTCGAAAAAACAAAAAACAAAACAAAACAAATAAAAATTAACTTCCCAGAGAATAGACACGGCAGGCCTGGGAGGCAAGGTGACGATCTCCCTGCAATGGAAAATCTTAGCCATCATGCATGCAAGTATGGACTGTACATGAGCATCCTTCTCCATACCCCACCATTTACTCATTTAGCCCTTCCCCCTCCCATTAGTCCCCTTTCTTTCTTTAAATGTTTTTACTTCCAATTTTCCATCACATATTTTTTACTTCCATTTTTTACTTCCAATTTCCTGTCCCATCCTTTCATGTAACTCCATAAAATATTTTATCTCAGCAAATGAGAGAAAATGCACAGTATTTGTCTTTCTGAGAGTAGCTTATTGGTTTCTTGTGATTATCTGTGTTCCCTATTTTGAAAGTAATATAACTTTGTTCTTTAATGCTGAAAAACTCCATTGTGTATATATGCATTTCTTTTATGCATTCATCCCTCTGTTATTGGACATCTAGTTTGGTTTCCACATCTTAGGTATGGTAAATAATGCTGCAAGTATTACTGACATGCAAGCACTTCTGTGACAGGTTGCCGTTGAGCTCTTTGGTTAAATATCAAGGAGTGAGATAGCTGGGTCATACAGAATATTTAATTTTAGTTTTGTGAACAATGCCCATAATGACTTTACAGTGAATGAACTAATTTACATTCCTACCACCAGTGTATAAGGCTCCTTTTGTCCACATGACAAAGAAGATAATTTTGTTCATTTTTTCCAGCTGTTTGACCCCACAGCTTCTATTTCATTGTTTCTGGGCTGCCATGTATCCCAATACTATGGTATGAAGGACAGACAGGACCAAAGTTGTTCACCTCAAGGCTACAAAGAAACACAGAAAGGGTGCCAGAGTACATGATACAGGCCACAAAGATGCATCCCAAGTAACCTACTTCCTCCAGTCAGGTCCCACTTCCTTAGATTTGGACTTACCCAAAGTAGCATAATCATCAGGGTACAAATCCTCCAAAATATGAGACCTTTGAAGAGTCACTTCATATCTAGACCATTTAAGCATCTAAACAGGAGGAATAATTGGGATTGAATGGTATCAGGAAGAACTGGAGAGGAATGAGCTCAGATCTCACAGATTAATACCTTGTAATTCAGTTCAGTTCCTGATCAGTTTATTTGCATTTGCTCTCTGCCTGGCATTATTAAGTCAGCAACTAGCTCTAGAATATACTGCAAAATTATTCAATATGCTTTCCCATATACTCACATGATTCTGCTTCATTCTGACATTCTTATGAACTTTAGAGCATTCCTACATACATCTTGTAAATGTGTTCTATTTTTAATGCAGAAATCTAATAAAACGATGCCTAAAACCTTTAATATAAATGTCACTAGAAATCAAGAAACCCATACACTAAATATTCCAGAACTTGAAAAGAAAGTATATGATACTTTCCCCTCATATTCACTGAGAAACAAAAATATTCATGTCCAAACCACTAGATGGATGTTTTCGAAAAAAATTAATAACTCCACAAATTATCTATTGACCTATGTATTTTCCTTCTTTTCCTTGATTCTAGCCTGATTAATAATGAGGGACATGTTAATATAATCTCCAGCATGAAGAAATATAGTAATAATTCTGTAAGCATCAGTGCCAGTATGTGTGTGTGTGTGGGAGGTTAGAAATGGAAAGGTAGAAGTGTATTTCTATGGCTTCCAGATAATTTCTCCAAGTCTGAAGCAATTGATCCATGCTGAGTATGAAATCTAAGATCAGTCCAAGACTTGAGCCTGTATATCAATCTCCTATTTTCCTAAGGCAAGCATTATAATGTATGAAAAGCCTTCATTGCAAAATGCCTCTTTATACCAGGAATGATTATGGAACTATGTCCACATCCACTTTTTCTAATCAATTATTAAGTGGCTGTTATCATTTATAAATGTCTTTATATTTATATGTCTACAGCATCCTTGTTCCATGATATTTCTCTTGGTTTGCTATTTTGGTCAATTATTAATGAGTATCTTTGAAAACTTTTTCTTTTACCGGGTCAGTAATACTTAATTGACAAATAGTTCTTTGTTTTGCCTACCTCTGTGGAAATATAGTCCTTTCATGATGCTCTATAAGTGTGTTACTTACTAATTTATAGGATTATAAGAATTAGACAAATAAAAATACTGTGCAGAATATACAGAATTATCATTCCTATGAAATTAAAGCTGAAATAGGCACCTTGTGTTTTGTCTGTGGATAATTATTTGATAACTTTTATGAATAATATCCATACTCTTCCATCTCCATCTCTCTTAGTGGTTTTGGTCAAGTGAATGATCGTAGCATCCAATTTTGTCCTTTGAAGTTCCTAGAATTAAAGCTGTTCCATAAAAATTCTACCTACAGAAACCAAAATAGGAAGCCTTCTCAAGCTTTCAAGGTAGATTGAGTGAATCTTCTTATTCCAAACTCTCACTTGTCTGTTGGGATTTGTGTTTCTCACAGATTTGGTTAGTTACTTTTCCTCAATCGAAAGTTCAAAGAATGCACATATACCCCAAATATCTGTTAGTATATCCTTGAAGACTCTTTATCAGGGACTTTCAAATATCTTAAGGAAGTAAGATTCCTCTCACTCTGTCCATCTTTAGACCATTCAGTCATCCCCTGTGCTCTTTCAGTAGTTGTGTGGAAAAGAATAAATTGTAAATGTCTCTACTGAAAGTAGCAAAAACCGGTGAGAGAGAAATGAGATCATCAAAACTACAGAGGCAAAGAGAACAACAAAATCAGAGGCCAGCAAGGGAATGAATACTGAGACAGACTTGGCAAAATGTTAAAATCAATTTCCTGTGGCAAGTGTCAACCTGGGCATGCACAATCCATATACAAGAATAATGGGAAAGGCTATGTCTAATGCAAATAGAGGCCGGGGGTACACTAAAAGTTCATGGACAAATAGGATAGCAATACCAGCCAGGACTATAACATCACTGGCAAGAGCTACTTTAGGATTGTAACTGACAGACAAACTTATGTGAATGGTCCCTGTGATGAAAAGTATTAGCAAGTACAGTGTATTGCTTCCAGAAACATTTTCATCAGTTTCAAAGGTGTACTCTGCACAAAGAATTTTAATTCTTTATATTCTACTGTGCCCAGCACAATGTTAGTACTTTAAATAAAATTGGTTTTAAAGATTGTTATTGTTTTTATTCTATGTTATTTCTATTTTAAATGACATATATAATTTTATTGCAACAATAATTCAGATAAAAATTTAATGTATTATGTCTTGGTTTTGTCTAGAATACAGAAAATCTTCTTAAAAATAAGAAAGTAAAAATCATATAAAAATTAAACACAATGAACCATATTGTATGTTATCTACCGAGCAGTAAATTCAAGATGCCATGTTTTTTTTATCATGGTTCATCTCTGGATATGATTTTGATGACTACCGACATCATATGAAAGAAACCATATAATCTTGGCAACAAGAGGGAGCCCCACAGTAGAGTACTTCTATCACATTTTTAAGATCTAAGGTTGAATTCCAAGAACCACCACAAACAGCAACAAAAATCCTTTTGTTCCCAAAGTATGGTATGTATTAAGTAACCCAGCTATCCCATAAACCTGAGAAATATTGTATGCACACAAATATTCAACAACAAAAAAATGTAATAGATACTGATGAGGTCATGCCTAGTTATGTGACAGCCACATAAAACCTAGATACATTTAGCAACAAGACACCATCAACCCCAGACAAAATAAAGATGGCTCTCCTAGGTCACATAGGGTGCTCTCCTTCATAGCAGAGATCAGCTGCAGGTGGAAGAGAGTTGGACCATTTCCATGTATCTATTTCTATCTATTTACGTGTGTTTGTAAATATATTTATATTCCCTGACAAGGCAAATTTGGTTATTTGGACTATTTGGAAGGCTTAGAAAGCTCAGGTTCATGGGACAAATAAAATTCCCTTCTGGCAGAGAGAATGGCTATCCTTTGTAGGAGCTATATATTGAAAGAATTATAGATTCTAATATGTTAAATACACTATATCATTTACCATTTAAAAACAGTTCTAATACTATTTTTATAAAAACTAGAACTTAAGATCAAGGTGAAAACACTGATTATATCATAAAAAATAAACTCAGGCTTGCAAGATGACTTAGCCATTAAGACCGGGAACTGCTTTTACAGAAAACCTGAGTTTGATTCCCACTGCCCATGTTGAGGATCTCACAGCATCTTATAGTTTCAGCTCCAGGAGATCCAACTCTTTCCTCTGATATCCACAGGCACCTGCAGTTGCATGTACTCACAAACAGATATGCATCTTTACACATAATTACAAATAACATCAACCTTAAAAAAATAAACTTTTATTTATGGCATGTTGGTACAAACCTGGAGTCCAGCACTAAGGATGGAGAAGCAAGCAGATCATCATGAGGGAAGGCTAGCCTGGTCTTCACAATGAGGGATAGTGTGTATTTAAAAAAAAAAAAAAAAGGATGTTTTGATGAATTTAAATACTACTATGGGAGATACTGTGCTGAATCCTTCATACCAGTAAGAATTTTATTTGAATTTTGAAACAGATCTATGAATCCAGTATTGACACAGTAATCACACACATGGGCTTAAGAAGTTTTAGAGAGCATCCCTGCTTTGCTTTCTGATCCATGCTGCTGGTACATGGCAAAATCCAGGCCAAATCCAGGTCTGGTACTCAGTACGTTAGTATAGGTCTGGTACTCAGTACGTTAGTATTCTCGAACACCAAATGGTTCTCTTAGTATCAAATTGGCCGCATATCATGTACACATGTTATCAGTTGGTTTTTCTTTCTCTTCTCTCCTTACCCAGTGTGTTCATTTACATAAGCTATCTAAAGAATGATTAAATACTGAGCCATCCCACACTCTTCTAGCAGAGCTGAGGAAGCTACCATGGCCCATTTGTCATTCATACATTTTTTTTTCTAAAACCACTTGTGATGCTGGGTAATATCCCCAGATGTAAGTCATTAAAGCTTAATCTGTATGCATATGCGACATCTTGCTTTTCAAAATCTTTTTGACTTTCCTCTTTCCATTACAGAAACTAATTGATATATATGTGAAATAACTAATTAAAATGAGTGTAAAGCAGTTTTATCAAATATAAAACATGATATAAAATGCTAATAAAACTATAAAAGTATATAAAAAATTCTGTCAATGGCAAAATTAGCTTCAGATGGGAAGCCAATATAATTTACCACTATCCTTCACACTGTCAAAATAAATGCTTTGTGTGGCATCTGAAGGCTTTATTCTTTAATTCTATCAAAACCAGAGCAATAAGTGTCCTTCGTTCATAATGCTAAACAGAGCAAGATTTCAGAGACAACCATTCTAGTTATACATTAAAACTTAAAACCATGAAATAACTTGACAATGGGACCAGGACTGATCCCAGGTGCATGAAATGGTTTTTTGGAACACATTCCCTAGGGTGGGATACCTTGCTCAGCCTTGACACAAGGGGGAGGGGCTTGGTCCTGCCTCAACTTAGTATGCCAGACTTTGTTGACTCCCCAAGGCAGGTCTTACCCTCTCTGAGGAGTGGAAGGGTGGTGAGATTGAGAGATATGGGGGGGACAGGAAAAGGAGGCAAGGGGAACTGGGATTGGTATGTAAAATAAAATAAAATAAAAAACTTAAGGAATTGCTTAACATCCTTAGCCATCAAGGAAATGCAAATCAGAACGACTCTGAGATACAATCTTACACCTGTCAGAATGGCTAAGATCAAAAATGCTAACAACAGCCTGTGTTGGAGAGGATGTGGAGTAAAGGGAACACTCCTCCCCTGCTGGTGGGAGAGCAAACTTGTACAGCCACTCTGGAAATCAGTATGGCAGTTTCTCAGAAAATTGAGAATCAACCTACCTCAAGACCCAGCAATACCACTATTGGGCATACACCCAAAAGATGCTCAACCACACCACAAGGTCACTTTTCTCAACCATGTTCATAGCAGCATTATTTGTAATAGCCAGAACCTGGAAACAACCTAGATGCCTCTCAACAAAGAATGGATAAGAAAACTGTGGTGTATTTACACAATGGAGTATTATGTAGTAGTAAAAAAAAACAAAAAAAAACAAAAAAAAAAAAAAACAAAACAAAAAAAAACGACATCATGAAATTTGTAGGTAAATGAATGGCACTAGAAAGAATCATCCTGAATGAGGTAACCCAGACCCAGAAAGACAAATATGGTATGTACTCACTCTTAAATGGCTATTAGATGTAAAGCAAACGATAACCAGGCTACCATCCATAACCCCAGAGAATTTAGGTAAAAAGAGGACCCTAAGAGGGTCTCAGGAAGGTAAAATAGTTAAGATCTACTGGGTAAACTGGGAGGGGGTAGAAGGGAAGGGATGGGGGATGAGAACAGGATGGACTGAGATGGCCCAGTGGAGGGAAGAACAGAGAGTGAGAGCAATGAAAGAAATATCTTGGTAGAGTGAACCATTATGGGGTTAGGGAGAAACCTGGTGCTAGGGAAATCCCCAGGAATCCACAAGGATGACACTAACTAAAACTCCTAGCAATAATGGAGAGGGTGCCTGAACTTACCTTCCCCTTTAAGCTACTTTTCTATTGCTATGATAAAACACCACAACCAAAGCAACTTAATGAAGAAAGAGTTTACTTGAGCTGATGGTTCTAGAAAGTTAAATTCCATGATGGAGCAGACTAGTATCTTGAAGGCATGGCAGCTGGCGCAGGAAGCTGAAGGTTCACATGTTGAAATTATGAAAGAGAGAAAGCAAACTCAAAATGGCATGGGTCTTTAGACTTTCCAAGTCTGTCTCCAGTGGCATACCTCCTCCAACAAGACCACACACCCTAAGTCTTCCTAAATAGTCCTACCACCTGGCTTCCAAGTATCCAAACACTAGAGACTATGAAGCATATATCATTCCAACCACCACAACGTCCAACAAATACTAATTTTAGTATCCTCCTTATCAAACCTATGCCTGTGGAATTTATTGCCAAAGCAAGGCATTTTATTTATAATTACCAAATGATATAAGTGTAATTTTGATGTGTTAAAGGGTAGGGTGTTGTTTCCTGTAAAATGAAAAACACAAATACAAGACTCCACAGTAAGGACAGTTTATGTATCCTACAGGATGGAGCACCCAAAGGAGATTTGGCATGGTAAAGAATTCAGAAGAAAATATTTTCCAAGAGACCACAAAGTACATGGCAATTCAGAATGGCAGTCAAGTCTTCTACCTTCCTCATTCCTACCAGATTTCTAGTTGAAGGAAATAAAATTTAATTACAAAATAGCAACCATGTTACCCAGTTATCAAACAGTAGAAAACAAGCCTTGCTTGGAAAGAAGAATGTTCTTATATTGTCTTTGAGACTACTGGTCCCTACATTTCCCTGAAAAGTACTGTGATACAGATTATCTCCACTTATAGTAAGTGTATTGGAATATCTGGGTAATATTGCAGAGCCAGTGGTCATTGAAGGGGATAAAGAAAAAAAAAAGCAAAGCAACTGTGTCAAACATGACCAGAAATGTTATACCTTCATCTCCTCTGATGCCAAGAAAGGTAGGTAGTGGAAGAGGGATGAAACACAGTTGGAGGCATCTTGTAGAAACTACCACTGAGCTTTAATATCTGGTATTACCAGGAAGCTGTCCCTGGCTTCCGCTTAGGAGAATGTCAATACTGAAAGCCCAGGAGGCAAGTTTAAAACAATTTTGTATTCCTTTGCATCATCTCTATAACCAGATTTTTTTCAAAGACCAGATCAAACCTGAGATGACAATATCAATTCTCAGTTTCTAAATTGCTCCAGAAAAGTGAGGGTTTTTCTGATTTTATTTGTAAAAACATTATAAATTTAAGGATAGTCCAAACAATATTGAATAACTTTAGTCAAATTTATTACCATGAGATAAAATTGGGAGCTGGGTTATATAGGAACATAACTAGCTCAAAAACAAAATTCAGGATGGTCTTGCTTCCCTGTATTTCTTAACACTGTAACTTTAATTGTCATTTGTATATTTGTTTGCTTCAGATTAGCATTAAAGATGGAGAAACCTTAAACTTAGAATCCATTAGAGGATAATTACTTTTAAAAAGTACTTGGTTTTCCACTGCCTTTACCCTTTCAACTTAGAAGAAATTTGGAGACGGAAGATAATATTTCAATATAAAAAAAATTACTGCTTTACTTAGCAGTAGATGAGAAAGCCCATTTTAATATTTTCTGAGCTCAGCCACCAAGAAAAAGAAGATGTTGCCAATACTTTTCTAAATGATTTAGATACCCACTAAATATTTTTTACACACCACTGCTCTGATTTTAGCAATATATGTGGCTGCATCTGGGCTTCTGGTACAACCAGAATCATCCGGTAGCCATCTACTGTGTCTGCACCCACCATACCTGACCCACTGGGCATAGGGAGCCTTGTTGTCTGAGATTCAGAGACACGAGAAGCCTTCCGGTTTGAGGAGTCCTGTGTTCATTTTGTTCACATCCCATAATGCTTGGCTATGCTTGAACGGAAATTTTCTTGTGAAGCCTAACCTATGTAATGCTTCAAGGCTGAACTCGGCAGCCACCACAAAATGTCTCAGGTCAGCTACACTGCACTTTCTTTGAGAGTCTGCCTAGAGCTCTAAAAGTCTGCCCTAGAATTCATGGTTTAGTGACTTTCTCTCCTACATGGAGTGGACAATAAATGGTCATCATGACACAGACAAAATAGGTATGTGGAAGTGGTTCTAGTCACATGACCGGAGAAAACTCTTAGCCCTACTTTTCTCTACGTGATAGTCTCTGTGCACTGGGAAATTTCAAATGTCAGTCTGATTGGGCAAATGAATTCCCAAGTAGCTTGCAGAAAGGTGCTAGTGAATGCCTTTGCCATACAAATCAGTAGACTGAGTACCAGGAATTCTTATCACTGTAGGTGAATATCTGTGGGAAACCAGCCCCCACATTTATTTACCCCAGGAACTCTTGAGGAATGAGGGATAAGAGACTGAGTTAGCCGGGCGTTGGTGGCACAGGCCTTTAATCCCAGGACTCGGGAGACAGAGGCAGGCGGATCTCTGTGAGTTTGAGGCCAGCCTGGGCTACCAAGTGAGCTCCAGGAAAGGCGCAAAGCTACACAGAGAAACCCTGTCTCAAAAAAAAAAAAAGAGAGAGAGACTGAGTTAGAAATAGAGAGTAAAGAAACAGAGAGAAAACACAGGATAAACTCAGGTGGGCCTAGATCCTGATCCACCAGCCCAGAACTTTATTCCCAAGGTCAGTTTATAACAATGCCAAGACCTTCCTTTTGCTAGTTACCATCACCTGGTACCCAAGCCAGTGGTCCAATCAATCTCTTATACAGTCCTGCTGGGTACAGCCACTAGGAAACTCAGTGGGCTTCAACAAGCATTGTCCACTCATGGGTATCAAGATAGAAAGATACTACAAAGAGGTAGCAGAGGGAAGCTTGGGGGCATATTTTACACCCTGATTATAACAATGCTTATATAAACATATATGGTAGTTCAGAAGCCTAAAGTGTATGCTCTGTAGCTACATCCATTCCAGCTTATAAATAACATTCTCAATCTCTTATTAGGAGGAGTTTTACCTATTCATAATAACCCACTATGTTTATTTTTCCAATATTTACTGAGACTTAGTTTTTACTTCAAGGATTTGTCACATCAAGCTTATATCAAAATCTATGAGCAAGCATAGCTATACATCAAAATGAAGTAAATAGCAAAATTCAAAGTTCTAGATGATATCTTCTTCGAGATAAATACTACTTAAAAGAATCATTGCACTATTCCTGGAAAATAGTGTTGATGAATGAATAACATTTTAATATGTGAAGTTTGGAGGCAAATTATTTAAAGTTTGAATAAACCTATACAAACAAAAAAAGGGGGGGAAAGTGCTAAACCCAGTCACAAGCCTGAACACTGTGTTCTATTCTTTACAACTAAGGGAGAGAGAACCAAGCCTGGGATGGAGAACATACTTAAGATCCTTGAACATACCAGTTAATAATCTACCTTAGGAAACAATAAAGGAAATGGTGGGACATCTGTATGTCAAATTGTCCCTCAGCATTCAGATAAATCTCAGACGTGTGCTGAGTAGCAGACAGTCTGGGACAATCGCATCGTGGGCAATTTCATTTATATAGCTTTCTAACCATGACACAATTATAGTGACAGAGAATAGATCAGTGATTCTCGGAGCCTTGAAATCTAGGTAAAGTGAAACTATAAAGAGAGAAGAGGGAGCTCAGCACATATTCTTAATCATGATTATGATGACCCTTTCATAAATCTAGATGCCATTACCCTTACCCATCGTTTTGTTTTCCATGTTTTCAATTCCCCTTCATCAAGTATATTCTGGAAACATTAAATGGAAAATTCTAGAAACAAATAAGCTTAAAATAAGTGTTATTACATTATAAGTGTTCTTTAGTTTTATCCTGTGACTCTCCTTCTCTGAATAATTTGCAAATTGAACATTATTATAGGTATGCATAGAAAAAACACTATGCATCTGGGTTTGTATGATGGGTTTTTAAAATACACACCTAACTCTTTTGATGTGACTTTTAAAAATTTCTCTGTGGGTATAATGTTAACACAAGGGTGAGAATTGGGGTAGTAACTTTCATAAAGTAAAGAAAAACTGATATGCACTCAATAACAAGGAATTTGTCTGATTATTTTATAGTTCAGTTTGGCAGTAACACAAATAACAATGAACTTGGGACTTGATTTTTGGGGGATAAAGAAAAGGGATTGATTCCTCTTTAATATTGTCCCTGCAGAAAAGTAGTCTGGAATTAATCACCAGCCCATTGAAAGTATACATCTGGGATGGAAAAGAATATTTAAACAAGATAAGTCAAGTTAAACATGGATTTTTTTTCTTTTACTCCACCAGCTTAGATATTAATTACAACCTATAACCTTGGGGAAAGTCACCCAGCAGGATCCATCAATGAACAAGTTGAAGAAATCTCACAGGTGAATTTATAGGCAGGGAGAGCTGTTCCCAAAGCCTGCTGTGGAAACAAAGCCAAACTGGGTTCCTCTCCAGTCAGTTACAAAATTCATTCAGCATTAAGTATTTACTAAACACTTTGATACTAAAAAAAAAAAAAAGCTGTATATATTCATCCTAAATTGTATCCAGATTTGAGCATGTCCTCAATAAGTGTACATTGCACACCCACAATGTAGAAGACAGTGTTAGATGATATACATGACTATTTATTCCTGGGAGACAACCCTGGCTTTTCTATTAAACTCTAGGTGTCGGAATGGAACAAATTATCCAGGTTTTCAAGCTACTTGCTCATTCTTGCCCTGAATAGAGGTGATAAATTGAAGTACTGAAAGTAGGTATGAAGGATGCAGAGTGTAATGTCTGGTAGATTGCATTTTAGGCAGATGAAACTGGAGAGTCTCGCTATAATATAACATTTTTTTTTCCTTAGGAAATGTCCCCTAAACTTCACCAACATTTCATTAACTGTGTTATAAATAATCTCTAAAACGCCCCTGTACCCTTGCAACGTGACTCTACCAGACACCTGCATCTCAGTTTCCCTTTCCTCCCCTTGCTGAAGTACCTTTTAATGAGTCATGTTGGCTCGGGAAGTCAGGTGAAATGACTTACCCAGATTCATTTAGCTTCCAGGAATAGGTGCCTGTCAGAAACTACCCACCATTTTTGAAAGGCTGTGCTTCCCATACTAATACCCTTGTGGATAGGAAACCTGAGGGATGATTGAAGAAAGCCCTCCTCATGGGGCCATGAATTAAGTCAAGACCTCAAACTTTGGGTATGAAAAATAACTTGGACCCGTAGGTGGTGATCCAGCCATGTAATCACAGCCCCGAGGAAGATGAAGCAGCGGCATGTCGATTTCAGAACCTGCCTGAGCTACACACTGGGACACTGTTAAATGAGATATTTTGAAAAGCTATTAGAAACAGTTTCCACTAGCCCTTAGTGTTCTGTTACAAAAGCTGAATAAACTTAATGAATTCAGGCGAGGATAGTGGTGTTCCAGTTCCTCAGCTCTTTCAGGAGCTGGTGGGGGTGAAGGGTGAGTTTCTGTGGTGGTGAGGCTTCTGTGATGACTTCAGAAATAGCTGTTTCTCTGATGGCACTGCTCCCGAAGCAGCCACAACAGTGTTATTCAAAGATTCCTCCTTCATTCTTGTCCTCTATTCCACAAATATCCACTTTTCTGTATTATATTCATTCTTTTTTATTTGAAGTTCTTAATGTTTTCTCTCCCTTACACTGTATTTAGCTGATGAAAAGAAAAATTTCTTAATGGTAGGAGCAATTTCTGAAAAGGAGTATAGTTAATAGTTTGCTCTCCAAAAGTTGTCTAGAGAACAGAAAAATAAACGCTAATAAATAATAGAATCCAAGACCTATGGGGATGACCTAATTTGTAATATTACAGGTGTGTGTCCGTTCCTTCTTGCCTGATTATATACAGCATTTGGAATACCAGTATTTTTACGTTCCAGACAGCAAGACCCCAGATGATTTTCTTTAAAGATATCTCTGCAGAGAACACTATTAAAAAAAATCTAAAGAGAAGAGGGCAGTAAAGGAACAAAGTGAGAAAGCCCCCATCTGAGATGAACCATCCCCCTGGCAGAATCTGAGCTCCATGATAAGAACCAAACAAAATTACTTGCTGTTTTTTCTCATTTTCAGCATATCTTAGCAACATCACAATGGTGACCTTCCTTCCTGTGTTCCTTGTCTCTGTTGTAACAGTGATTCACAAATCTGCCTGGTTATCATGAGGATCAGTCTGCATTTTACAGCGGTGTTGCCTCTTTCCTGAAGCAGCTCCTCCATGTAGTACTACTAGGCAGCTGGCGATATCACAGCATCAGAAAATTGCCGCCCTCCCGGATGCAGCTCTGCAGGTTGCTTTGCAGTCGTGGGAAATGAGCATGGCATCTCCAGTGGCTCAAAGCTTTGGATGTAAATTAATGAAGCTCCAACCTTGACCCATCGCAGTGGGCAAGTACCTGAGTTGCTTAAAGGCGAAGCCAGTACAATCATCGTTTGTGCACGTGCACAAAATCAAGAAAAGCTCATTTCTTACCTATCTTATGTGTGTTTGACAGAGCACAGAAGATTTTTTTTAGCAGTGTTTGGGAGAAAAACGCTAGAGATTGCTAAGTCAGACTGTTAAGTGTTTTATGCTTCATTTCAATTTAGATCCTTGCATTTCTTGGCACAACATCAAGGGCATTAATATTAGGATAACAGCTAATACACTTGGTAAGCACAGGAAGAATGGAGAAAGCTCTGATTCTGTTGAAGGTAACAGGAATATACCATGCTCTGCAACTCAGGACTGAGATCTCAATCTGATAGTTCCAGAGGTCTGTTAACTTTTACATTTGATATTTTATAATGATCTCATTGCATATTTAAAATTAAGGAATAGATGTACTTACATTATGAAAAAAGTGGGAAGAGGAAAGAACTATAGGAAGACAGAAATGATGAAATGTGTTTTTACTCAAAAATCTTTTTTTTTTACTTTCCAAGACTCAAATACCCCGATTCGATTAATTTCCGATTAATGATACATCATGTCCACATTCTTTAATACTTCTCACTTCCACCAGTTTAATTCTAGGTAGTAGAATCTTTCCGGAAGGATAGCTTCTAGTCTCTCATTCTTTGAAAGAAAGAATGTAAGAGAGGGAGAAAAGGAGTAGAGCAGGAAAAGAGAAATAGCAATCACAATAAACGTATAAATGTGTTCTCCCAAAACACTATTTCTGGGGGGAGATAACATCCTTTAGTTCATCTGAATTTATAGAATTTATAAGTTATAGGTACATAATAATGCATGCCAATCCCATTAAATTTGGAAATAAACATCTCAAAAGGATCCACTAACTGCTGTGCATTAGTTTGCTTCTCTAAGGCTCTGATAAAACCTACCAAAACCAGTTTAGGAATGAAAGGGTTTGTTTGGTTTAGAGGCCACAGTATTGCATTGAGGGAAATCAGGCCAGGGGCTCAGGGCAGGAACTTGAAGGAGGAACTGAAGCAGAGACCATGGAGTAGTATAGCCTACTGTCTTGACCTCCATGTCTTGCTCAGCCTGTTTTCTTGGAATGCCTAGGTGTTGAGGAATATTTAACTATATAAAGATATATTACAATTGTTTATGCTGTGGAATATTACTTTAGCTACATGGAGGAGTGTTACATTTGTTTCTTCTGCCTTTGTTAATGATGTAAAGATATGTTACATTTATTTAGGCTGCATTTGTTTAATTATGTAAGGATGTGTTATTTTCATTTGTTTCACCTGGCCTGCCTAAGGCACCTGATTGGTCTAATAAAAAGCTGAATGGCCAGTAGCTAGGCAGAGAGAGGAATAGGCAGGGCTTGCAGGCAGAGAGAATAAATAAGAAGAGAACTAGGCTTAAGAAGAAGAGGGAAGAGAAGAAGGAGAAAAGACTAAGGGAGAAAGAGAGGAACACACCAGGGGCTAGACAGACAGACAGACAGACATGGAAGAAACAGGAAAAGTAGGACATACAGAAAGAAAAGGTAAAAAGCCCCAAGGCAAAAGGTAGATAAAGAGAAACAGGTTAATTTATATTTAAAAAGCTAGCCAGAAATGAGCCTAACCTAGGCCGAGCATGTATAACTAATAGGAAGTCTCTGTGTCATGATTTAGGAGCTGGTTGGTGGCCTAAAAGAAAAAGCCCACAGGACAATCCAATGAAGATAATTTCTCAATTGAAGTTCCGTTTTCCAAGCTGACTCTAGTTTGGGTCAAGCTGACCAAAAGTAAGCAGCAGCACAGATGATTTCCTACCTTTGCACAAGTGTCTCCCAATCCGTTACATGCCCCCTCCACAAGTCGCCCCCTCAGGTGATGACTGAAACTGTGTTTGGTGAGAGAACAGAATCATCTGATAGGAGCTTCAGTCACTGCGACAAAAAGACCACTGCACTCCCCACTCTCATTCTCTTTTTATGCCGAAGAAAGGCCCATCTGTCACGGAGACCTTGACAGTGCATTGTGGTCATCTGTCCTATATCACTTATGTCCTTGACACTTATGTGTTTGTGATGTGTGTGTGTGTGTGTGTGTGTGTGTGTGTGTGTGTGAACCAGCAGTCTACATTGGACATCTTCCTCCATCACACTCTAGCTTAATTTGTCTTCTGAGGAAGGATCCCTCACTGAACCTAAACCTCACCAACTGGCTAGGCTGGTTTGCCAGGGCTCTCTGAGGTCTTACTGTCTCTGCCCTCCCAAGGCGAGGTTTACGGGATATGTCGTCAGCGCTGTCTCGTGATGTGGGTGCCGAGGACTGGAACTCAGACAACCATGCTTGAGGAGCAAGCGCTTTTACTCACTGAGCCATCTCTCCAGCCCAGTCTGTAATCAGTTCTGAATGGAGTCACTCCCAGGAGCACAATGGGGAGATAGGAGGAGAGAAGGGCCGGAGAGGAGAGGGAATGGGAGGAGGAATAGAAGGGCAAGAAGGGGATTCAGTGCAAGATCTAGAACAGGAGAACCAAAGGAAGTTTCTGTTTACATTATGTGTGTTAGCGATAACTAACACCTGTGCCCCCCACCCCCGCAAAAAAAGAAAAAAAAAAAAAACACTGAACAAACAAGCAAAAATAATCAGTATCAGTTTCATTTGGGGAAAGGTGTAATAACACAGTGACATTCTGGTCATTCTCCTATTACTCAACTGTATATAACAAATGTAACATGTCACATGTCATTTATCTGTTGGAATCAGTCGTAACTTCTAATTTAAAACAAAAATTTAACCAAAATTTTCTTTATAAAATAATTGCTCAATAATCTGGAATAGAAGAAACACATGGAAAATAAGTGTTTGCCACAAAACTTAATCTCACAGTGAAAAGTTAAATATTAGTTATTATTATAATATTTGTCCCAAAACACACTT
Source organism: Peromyscus melanophrys (assembly GCA_902168415.1). NCBI lineage: Eukaryota > Metazoa > Chordata > Mammalia > Rodentia > Cricetidae > Peromyscus > Peromyscus melanophrys. The sequence goes on from CABHPR010141633.1 coordinate 56,777, forward strand.
TAGGAAAATGATGCCAAGAAAATGTTAAAGATTGTGATAACAGTCCTGGTAGCCAAATGATGAAAGAATTTATGAAATTATGTGTAGCAGTAGTTTCCAATGATAATAAAAGTTAGCCTTTGCACAACAGGGCCCTAGAGAGCAACAAAAGACCCCATAGCATGACAGGAAGAACACTCTTTTTAAAACAAAAACAAAAACTTTCATCTGATTCCATATCTCATTCTTCATACAAGTCTACTTGCAGCCTTGTAAGTCTGTAAGAGGCTCAGTAACCAGCCAGCCCTACATATCCTACATCCCCACCTAACTCACCAGTGTCACTACCATTCCCAAAAAGTTTTGCCAAAGACACCACCCTCCTGGCACCTGTTTAGTGTTATTGTGTAGCAATTTCCTCTGAGATTGAAACATTCCATTCTGCTGGGAAAGCTCCTTAAGCAGAAGGTAAACAACTCACAACAGCTTCAGGAAGTCCCTGAAACCAATCAGATTCTCTATCCCTTTACCCCAAAGTAAAAATTCCAAGCTGCAAAGAAGAGTGAGACCAGACTTGCTGCCTCGAAGAAGCAGAAACCAGCAGAACTGCGTGGAAGAGGTTTAGACCAGAATCACATGGAAGGGACACTCCCCAGCTTGTTGGGCTGCCTGAACGCTGTGTAGAGTATTCTAGATTTCCAGATTTTGTGCACTGTCACAGGTTGAGATTTCCAGTGCACTGTCACACATGTTGGATGGGCTTTGGTGATGCAGCTGACTCTGAGCCATTTCTTTCTTCTCCAGTAAGTAACTCTTCGCCGGTATTCCTGTAAGTAACTCCAATCAAACTCATTGGGGGACCATTTTGGACTTTGGCAGTATCTGTACTTGGTGTCATGGGCTCCGAATCAGGCACAAGTAGATGTGTATACAGCATCTTCCTCAGAAAAGTTTTGCTGCACAACAAACAGAAGGACCTTGAAGTCAGCACAAGATACTCTAAGACCAAGTTCTCAACACAGAGGATATTAATCTGCCCCAGAGGTGAAGAAATACTTGCCTACTCGAGCATGTAGCTCTGGCAGGCATGGCCCTTCCCTCCCACTCCCTTTGCCTTCCTAAAAACAGTCAGATTATATTCCCAAAGGTAGCCACCAAGGCATATTCCCTTATTTGGCCCCTTCCTCCGCCTGAGGCTGACTACCAAGGTCCAGTTATTAAAATATTAAAGTTTAGCAATCAAAATCCCCCTTTGGCTCACCTAACTGACTTGCCCAATTAAAATTAAACACCTCATCCTAACACAGGGTTTCCCCCTTTATCTTTATAAACCACCATTTTCCTATGGGCCACATCCATCTTCCCTCCATTCAGAGGCAGTCCTTTGTTCCTCCAAGACAAATACCCCTGCCCCTTTCCTCTTGTCCTCTTTCCTTTCTCCCTTATCCCGTCTCCTGTACCACTGCATCCTAGCCCATTCTAACAGAGACCCCTTCTTTTCCTCTTCTTAAATATTACACCTGCAAGGTCATTTGCTGCTTTTTTTTTTTTTTTTTTTTTGCCTACATCAGAAAGCAGCCATTTTAACTTTTTTCTTCCCCACTCCCTCCCCTTCCGACTTAATAAAGAACATATCTCTGAAAGCAGGGGTTTGGGTGTGGTTTGTGCCTAATTCGGGGTCTAGGAAGGAGCCCCTGCTGTGTGTTGGGGGGTTCTTCTTCAAGAGGGACAGAAGACAGGAGGGAATCAGAGAAAAAGACAAGAGATGGGGACAAGGAAGGAGGGAAAGGAATAAGGAAGAGAGAGAAGTGATATTTGTCTCAGGGGGACAAAGGACCTGCCCCTGGACAGAGTGAAGACAGATGTGGACCAGGCAAATGTCAGTTTATAAAAGAAAAAGGGGGAGACCTCATGTTAGGAATGAGGTGTTTAATTTTGTTTGGGCATGTTATTAGGGTAGTCAAAAGGGGGCTTTTGATTGCTAGACTTCAAGACTTTGATATCTAGACTTCAGTAGTCAGCCTCAGGAGGAGGAAGTGGCCAAATAAGAAAATGGACCTTGGTAGCCAGCTTTAGAAATGTAATTTAATGATTTTTAACAAGAGAGAGGGATTGGGCAGGGGGTAAAAGGCAAAAACTGTCAGCAACAGGTTTGCCATGTTTGGGCCTGTGTTTGCCATGGTTGAGACTGTTAGAGTCATTCCACAAATGTGCATCCTGTGCTTCTCTTGCTCGTCTCTCAGTAGCACCCAGCTAGGTGCAAATTCATTTTTCAAAACAACATCTCTCTTTTAACCTTCTATGACACATTAATATCAGATTATTTCATCTCAGGTTATCATTGGTTGATTTATTTATTATTTCTCTGATCTTCTCCCTCCCCAGTTTCTTATCATTGGTCTCACAGGTGTTACAGCTCTGAGCGGGGTGGGCTTCCCCAGTGGAGGTGTTACAGCTCTGAAGGGAAAGGCATGCTGACAGTCGGGAGCCAAGGAATACCACAAAGTCATAGCACACAACAAACCCCACACAAGTGATTTATTGGGAGAGACACAAGAGGGTGGCTGACTCTACTAGGGCACGGAGTAGCCGGGGAACTGAGCAGGAGAGGAGGAGGGTTTCTTCGGGGAGTTTTCCAGGGATTGGTGGGTTTTCAGGTTCAGGGATTGATGGGTTTTTTGAGCTCAGAGATTGGTGCGTTTGGGTAGGTTTTCACACCTGGAGGTTGCCTCAGACCTTCTTCCCTATGGATTTTTTTTTATAAGGATCTTCTCTGTGTTGGGCTGCCCAAGATCTTTGGCCAAGATGGAGCCCCTGAGACACCAAGACGGATGATGATCTGTGTGGGCCATAGCCCCTTTGGGAACATGGAAGCATTCTGCACTTCTCAGTCTTTAGAACCCCTGTCTCAGCAGAATTGCTTGACCATAATGTCTTGCTCCCCTGAAAGCCAGAGCCTCCCCCTGTAAACTTTGCTTACAGCACTCATTTTTATCTTCTACATTTCCTTCCTCCTTAATGCTCTTCCACCACTCTTGCTTCCAACTTGAACCACTAAAAAAGGCAAACTCCGTTTTTTGTTTGTTTGTTTGTTTGTCTTTGTTTTTGTTTTTGTTTTTTGTTTTGTTTTGTTTTTTGTTGCTTGTTTGTTTTTTGCAGGGCTGCACTCTTTTCACTTGAAAACAGTCAGCAGTTCATACCTTGACTAGTGCTTTATCTTTGGTCTTCAGCATGGCCCTGGTGGTCTCTTTCTCTCATTAAGCCTCACAGCTTGTCACTCTTTCCTGTATAACAATATTTTCTCCCTTGATGATGCCTTCCATTGCCTTAACCATGAATAGCCATAGTTCGTAATGTGGACTGCACATTAAAAACACCAAGGGCTTCTGAAAATATCCGAGACTAAGTATTTCCATCTCATAACAACTAAGATATAAGGTCTGGAATGTGGTCTATTTCGCAGATCTGCATACATGTTGAGGGGATAGTGAAGGAGACAGGATGCTGCTTTTACATTTTACTTTTTATTCTTATCATTCATATTTTCTCAAAGTTTCTTTTCCATGATAATCAGCATTCAGAAACAGGATCTGTAATAGGGCAGATCTCTATCCTTTATCTACTTCAAACCAATCTGCACACCATATATCCTTCCTCTCACACCTTCATACAATATATCCAATCCACTCATAACATCATTTAATTTTACCAACATGTATTCAGCGTTTCCATCTCTCTATAACTACAAGGGCAGCAGCAGCATATCTCGTTCTAACTATTACAGAGCCTTTCTTCTGTTCCTGATCCACTTCTCCTTTGCCTTCACCCATGTACTCTCTTCAAACATTAGACCAGGTCAGGTCATTTTCTTTTCTGGGACTTTTCAGTGAGGCACCCAAATATACAGAATAAAATATGAACTTCTTTTCATGTCTTATCTATCCTTTCTTGTGTCTCTAAATCATTTTATGCCACTTTATGCCCAGCTCATATTTCAGCTCCTTGGCAGTAAACAGTTTTCTGCTAAATGCTGTTGTGCTATTTTAAACCCTAATGGGAATCAAATTAGAGAATTAAAAGAAAGAAGAAAAATGACATTGACCTTGAAATGAAAAGGAATGCTAAAGCCTAGAGCACATAGGAAAGAACTGCGCCTGTATAACAAGTATCACTTCTACTACAACGTGAAGGATTCTTGAAAGATACATGGAGCCACTGCCACCTCTGGTACTGATGTTACATTGCCCAAATAATTGCATATTGTACTTGTACTTACTTGTCAGGACCATCAGCCTGCAAATAATGACAGAGACCCATGAAAGCTTGGCCTTAGCTTAGGCCTTTTTTCAATTAGCTCTTATAACTCAAATTAATCTGTTTCTAATCATCTACATTTTGTCACATGGTTCAGTTACCTCTCCTCTGACTTGTTCTGCATCTTGCTGGTGTCTCTCTGCCTCTATTCTTCCCAGAGTTGTCTCTCTCCCTAGAAATCCCACCTATTCTCTCCTGCCTAGCTATTGGCCATTCTGCTCATTATTAAACCAATCACAGTGACACATCTTCACACAGTGTAAACAAGTATTCCACAACAACATAAGCTTATTGTTTCCTTATTATAAGAAGCACCATATTTGATGAAACTAAGAGGAAAGTTGAGGTCCTTTGAGGTAATATAGTCTCTAGGACTTAGTTCTAAATGGTTGTTGTTAAAGATGAACAGCTAAGTAACTAGACTGCAATCATACATGATAGGCAGTGTTGTGGGTCAGTGAGAGAATATAGCTGTGATACATAAAGAGACCATACATCCATGTATCTTCAGCTGTTCAGGGAAGATATTCAGGATCAGATCCTAACATTTATCAAGGCCTTTCTCACCCATGAGAAACACCTCTAGTATTTCCCAAGTGTAACTGGACTCTCTTGAAGGTAAATCTTTCCTTACCCCGAAGATCTAAGCCTCTGCTTGTTAGGAGATCACATTATTCTAGCAAAGCAGAGACTCAAAAAGAAAATCTGTTCAGTATTTTTTTCTCCTGAATCCTCAATTTTACATTCTAGTTCAGTGAAGGGAACCATTCTTTTTGCCAGATAAATTAACTTATCTCCATGAATTCTAAAGATGTGGTTCATAGTCCTGCTTGCACACTCAAAATTTGTGAATTTTAACAGGCAAATGAGGCTAGTTTCCACTACCCAGTTGTTACAAGTTTTTGATCTGCTAGGGACTGAGTCTTAAAAATACTCCAGAAAAACTGAAGTACAGATGACATGAAGAAAGCCAATCAAAATACTACATATTCCACTCCACAGTCTCTTATTCTCTGTACTGTAATGAGTTGTAAGTCTCTGTATCAATTACCATCTACTGCAACCAGAAACTTCTTTGATTGAGGGTTGAGTACTGCACAACCGCACAAATATATGGGTATATAACACTGTCACACTGCAAGGCCTGTGGGTCATTGAGGTAGAGATAGAAGGAAGACTGTAAGGACAAGACCCAATGGAATAGTGCAGTAAAACCATGCTGTACACTTGTACTCACAGTGTTTCTGACTGTACAACCAGACAAAATCCTAGTGGGGATAGAGGCAGGGATCATGAAGTCCCACCTCTAGCTAAGGATCTATTGGCAATTGATGACTACTGCTCGAGAAAGAGTTTTTTTTGTTTTTTGTTTTTTGTTTTTTACAAAGTGGCCCATGATATGCTGTCCATGTTCAAGTGTATGGCCATACACTCATGCATATATTGGCAGCATTAAGGGGACTATGGTTTTTAAAATGACCATGTAAAGGTGAGATGGAGAAGAGGTGGGTGGGGGCATAAGAGGAAGTAGAGGGGAGGTAGAGGGCATGGGTTGATCTAAATTATATTAATGTATAAAATTTTCAATAAAAAGTAATTTGGATATATATATATATACTTTAGAGTTTATCATATTAAGAGGACAATGTAGATACTGAAATCAATCTCTATTAATTATAAACCAATAATGCTCATTCTATTACAGCAATTTTAACACATTAAAGTGAAGTCTATAATTTAGCCATAAATAAACTTGTAAGTTTCCCCCATATAACTGTGCTTAGTGAAAATTCAGTTAAATAAGTTTTTCTTCCTTACATTGCTTTTTACTAGGCATTTTGTTTCAGCAATGAGAAAGTAATTTTTGCAGAGGGTAAAGTTGAAATTGTATGCCTATAAGTCCAACTAAATGCTACTCTAATAGTATTTAAAGTAAATAGAACTTGAACATTTTATCCAAATATTTTAGTGGTTCCATTTTTTACCAGAAAAAGGAACATTACAAATAGAACAAGCAAATGTCTCTGTAGATATTCTGAAAACTAACAGAATCATTAATGACTATTTGATAGCAATAATTCTAGTCTGTATTTTGCTTTGCTCGATACAGAGATAAATTTTTATGGACTATCTAGAAAAATGGATACAATGGCCACAGACATTTTTTCCATCACATGCTATTCCCTCAGGTCTTGTTGTATCTGACATAAAATCATCTTCCCAGATACTTGATATTGCCAACTAAAATGCTTTTAGGTTTTTATGCCTCTTGGTGATTGCTTCTTCCAGCTCTTACTTATTTACTTCTCTTCCTCCTCTATTTTCTTTGCTTCCTTTCCTTTCTTCCTGCATGTATGAGAACTGTTGCTACATAAACCAAATTTGGGAATAACAGCCCACCATTTCCCTTTGTCTAAACAAGCAAATCTCACCAAAAGCAAGATGCTTTGAGACATTATTCCTAGTAACTTAAGAAAGACAAAAAAAATTTTGAGATGTTATTTAAATAATCAAGAAAATAGTCTTGTTTATTGTATGTTTATTGATTTATATTCTGTACTTTACTAAGTCACTGTTAGTTACCTGCTTCTTTTAACATTTAAAACTAACTAGTCTTGTAAGTAATCTATCTACAAATTGAACTTCCTAAGAAACCCTTTAAATACAGTTCAGAAAAAATAACAGAAGTGACTGCGTCTTGTAAATCTGAGTTCATTATGGTGAAAGCCAGATCTCTATCTAGGTTCTGTTTATTTGTGTGGGAGGCAAGGTCACTGAAATCAGTAGCTCACTTTTTATTTCATTTGCAAATAACATTGGACATTTTATGTCGGCATAACTTCAAGTGTAACACTGAGTGAGACTAAGATGAACGAGTTTGTTTTGTGACAGTTATTGCATCTGTATAAAGTCTACGATCATGATAGCACACACTAAATATGCCAAAATGAAGGAAACTGCTATGTGAATTCTGAAGAGTGATTCTAAAAGGACTTTCCTTGCATGCATCCCCAAGTCGGCTGCTCCTCAGGCCATCTTCATTACACTGGTCCCTTTGCAGGTGAATTACTAGTACCATTGTTTTTTTAATGATTTTTTTTTTTTGAGGCAGTTTTCCAGTGTAACAGTCCTGGCTGTCCTGGAATTCACTCTGTAGACCAGGCTGGCTTCAGACTCACAGAGATCCACCTGAGTCTGCCTCCTGAGTGCTGGGATTAAAGGTGTGCACCACCATTGCTGGGCTTTACTGATGCTACTTTATTCACTCACCAAGCCCTAGTCAGTGAGGGGTATTCTTTCTGTAGTCTGTATGAAACTTGTCATTCTTCCCATCCTGCCCTGCAAATGCTAGAGCTCTTTCCATTTCTTTAGTTCTTTCCTGATACTTTAATTCTCTCTCAGTGCTCTCCAAGGATGGCATGCTGTCTTACTGTTAATACCTCTCACACAGTCCCAAGCACTTCCAAGGACCTGTATTACCTTGATCCCAAACCCTTCTCTCCCTAAACCTAGGTTCAAGACAAAGGATGTCATCATCCATGCTGCAAAGTTTTGGACTCTAAATCCACCTCCCTAAATACCTTTTGAATAATATTTCTTTTTCACCTTACTCAGGTACCCATTGAAATAGTAATCACACAGTAACCAGTGAACGTAGAACATTCACCTCCCATACATGATTCAAATTTCTTATGTTTGCATTGTTAAACTTCATGCTCTTGTACCCCTCACCATCACAAGTCCTGGAGACTGAGGCTAGAGCCTTGTGCATAGTAGGAAGGCTCTCCTCTGCTAAGCTCCTCCTACAGCTTGGCCCCAATTCTCAAGAGCATTTGTTCAATTTTATCTCACACTCTGCCCTTCCCTTCCCCTTTATTCGCTTGCTCACTTCCTGCTGCCATCAATGCCCATCCATGCCAGTTAATAGACTTATGCTCATTTGCCAGGCATCCAACAATATTCTAGAACTTCTCACTTCCTCCGTGTTATTTTCCAAAGTGCAGTCGTGATCAACGTAAGTAGGTACCTGGGTTTTTGTTCATCTTATGCACTAAAATTGGTACCATTGATGCTAAGATGAAGTCATTCTACCTGGAGAGTCTTTTTCTTTTTTTAAAAAATTCAGCTACTGTTTTTATTTGTTTCCGGTCTCCCAAGAAGAGTCTTTAAGGGCCCACTTCAAACATTTCTAACCTACTTGCATTAGTCCATCCCTCTGAGCTGAAATGCTGGCTAATTGGGAAAACAGGCACATTCATTTTAATTCTAAAATTAATGGTATTAAAGCTAAACAGTGACTAGCAAATCCCAACATAAAAGTGTCCCACTGCTTCTCTCTAATTAATTATTCCCAATAGTATAGCCTCAGGAGAGCAAGGGAAGCACCTTTTCAAAATGTCTTCATGAAATCACTTTGACCCAATCATCAGATACACTTTAGTATTTAATATTTTAATATATTGGTAATATTTTGGGGACCATGGAATTTTTATTGTCTTAACCTTTGATTCTCCCCCATCACATAATTATGTTTTAACCACATTCTTCCTTTAAAATAACAGTTATTACTTGTTTATAGTAACTGTAAATTTTATAGAGAAAAGTAGAGATTTATATTATCTTGGACACAGAAAGTGTGGAATGGGTAGTGGCTTGTATATTGTGGATATTAAAAGATGGTTTTTGCTGATTTGTTCATTTTTGCTTTTTCACCTTAGGTTGTTTGTCTGTGACTCATTGGTGGGCTGGTTTGGTTTGGTTTGGAATTTATTCCTGTTTCCATTTTATTATTGATGATTTTTTTCGGGGGGAAGGGGACTGTTTTAGACAAGACCACCTCTAAAGCCCTGGCTGCTGCCTTGAACTCACCTTCTATCTTATAATCCTCCTGTCCACACCTCTATGTGTGCTGTGATTATACACCTAGGCTTTCACACTAAAAGAATTATCCAGAATTCCGGCATAAATCAAGTTCCTGAAATATTATGCACACCATTATCTCTATTGCTACAAATCAATTCATTAACTATATATAAGCTGCCTAAGCCTTCTTGTCTCTATATTATCAATGGTTAGAAGGAAATAAAAGTGAACACACAAAAGGTTGCCCATGTGATGAATGAATTTTATAGTGAAAGAACGTATTAATTGGGCAACAAGAATAATAAAAGGACAAAATCGTAAATAATAATAATAAATAAAAGAAATTATAAGTCAGAAACTCAAAGAAGCCATGTTATGACGACTAAGTTTCAATTCTATCTAGATGTCATAAACCCAGATTGTTTAAACAACCTAATTTAAAGTAACAGATAACCAGAATAGATTTAAGTTTCTTTGGAGTAGATTTTTCTATCCTTTTACTCTTAAGATGGTGCCAATCACTGATGATGAGGTGTTTCTTGGAAACAGCAAAAAGATGGGCCTTATTTTCTGATACAATCCATTAGTCTGTGTCTTTTTAATTGGGGGACTGAATTATGCGGAAACCATAATTAGAATTTTTTGAAAGATGTTTGTTAATTCCTCTCATTTTGTTGCTTTTGTGGGGTTTTTTTCTCAAATCTATTTTTATTATCTTCCTAATATTTCTTATTTGTTCCATATCCTATTTAATGTTACTATTTCTGTGATGAAACACTGCGACCAAAACCAAGTTGGGGAGGAAAGATTTTATTTGGCTTACATTTCCACATCATAGTCCTTCATTGGAGGAAATCAGGACAGGAACAGGGTAGAATCCTGGAGGTAGGAGCTGATGCAGTGGCCATGGAGGGGTTCTGCTTACTGGCGTGCTCCTCATGGCTTGCTCAGCCTGCTTTCTAATAGAACCCAGGACAACCAGACCAGGGATGACACTATCCACAATAGACTGGGCCCTCTCTCATCCATCTCTAATTAAGAAACTGCCCTAAAGTTTTGCCCACAGCCTGATCTTATGGGGGCATTTTCTTAACTGATGTGCCCTTCTCAGATGACTTTATATCAATTTGATTTAGAACAACCCAGTATACTCCCTTTGACCTCTTGGGTGTGTTTATTCTTCTCTTAAGATTGAAGTATATTCTTTCTAGTTTCCCCTGTACAGCTAGTTTAGTAATCAAATTTCTGTTTATCTGTTTTATTCTACTTTGATCAATGAAAGTTTTTATCGCTCCTTCAATTTTAATAGGTAGTTTTTATGGATAGATGTTAGGGACCAAAAGCTGGATGACTGCGCTGTGACCTTTCTTGCCTGGCTGATCTGACCTGACTGTACCCTTGACAACCGTTACTAAGTTACAAGAAACAATAACTCCTGGAAAAACTACAGAATGTACCTTTAGATTAATGAACTTTCAGATTAACTTCCTTGAGTATGTTCGGTTGGTCAGTTGCACAAGCATTGGACCAAAGAGACCTCTCTTTGACTCTTTTCTTCAAAGAAACCTCTCCCCCAGCCCTATTCTTCAAAGAAACCTCACCTGGACCTCATTCATCAACCCATTCTTCAAGCTTTCATTTCTCCTTCAATTTTCCCATCTCCCAACATATATAAACCCATTTCCCCTTGCAATAAACGAGACCTTGACGCAACTCAGACTGACTTATGTCATTCATTATACGCGCAGGGTCTCCATTTCTCTCTCACCCCCATAGGTTTCTAGGAGGTGCCTTCTCGAGTCCCACAAAATAACCTGGCCTGCTGGACGGGTCAGATAGAATAGTCTGAGTTGACAGTTGTCTTTCAGGACCAGGGATATATCTTTCCAGGCCCCATTGGATTTGAAGACTTCTGTCTAATAAACAGCTTTATTCCAGTGGGTCTGCCTGCATGAGGAACTTGATTTTTCTGGTTCTCCTTCAGCTTCCAATATGCTTTATTCTGTTTTTAAGGTTTTTAACTATAATATGTCATGGGGAATTTCTCTTCTGATCTTGTCTATTTGGTGTTTCATAGACCTCTGTACCTAGTTGGGCATTTCTTTAGTTTTTAATTTTTTTCTGTGGTTTTACTTATAATATCCTTTATGCCTTTGTAATAGTATTCTTCTCCCTCTGACCATAATTCAGATGTTGGGTCTTTTCACTGTGTCCCATGATCTGCACCCCCCCTCCAGTTTTTCATTGACCTTTATGAAGTGACCCAATTCCTCTATTTTTGCTATCCACCCATCACTGTCTGCTTTTGACATGATAAATTGTGTTAATGAGGCTTTGTACTAATACTGTTGCTTGGTTAATCTTAATTTTTCAGTTCATTTCAGTTTGATTTTCTTCAATTCAAACTCTATTTTCATGTCGTGGATTGACTTTCTTATTATGTTTACCTCTTCTTTGCTGTCAACTTCGGCTTGCTTATACATAGTTATAATTATTTATTTGAATTCTTTGAAAATTATTCCAGGTCATTTCTATTAGGGGCCATTACTATAGCATTTGCACATTTTGGAGGATTCATTTTATTTTGTTTTTTACATTGTTTTTATTTCTGTGTTGAGATTTCCACATCTAGAGTTAGTTTGTTGGTTTAGTTTTTATTTCCCTTTTGTCCAAGGCACTTTTCTCCTTTAAGCAGAGATTTTCACATTTTGAAGAGAGCTAATTCATAACAGGGGTAGGATCTCCATCTCCTCTGTTTGTCTGGGGTTTGGGGGTGCAGCAGCTATCCTAGGACTTCAGCTTGTCTGCCAGTATATGGTGTCTTTAGTGGCTTGGTCAAGGAGCTTGGAATAAGTTTCCCCTGGCACTAAGAATTGGTCGAAGATGTCAAGGCTAGATAGGGTAACTGGAGGGTCCAAGTCAGGCAGTTGGCTAGTCTCTGGCACAACTGTGGTAATTTGACAGTTCCAGGAGGGGAATTGACTGGAATCTGGAGAGGCCTATAGGGATAGGGACTCAGAGAAGTTGCAGGTCCCTGACAAACTGCCAACTGGGACTTGAGTGAATTGAGGCTGGAAAGGGGAGCCAGGGAGCCTACCTGGTTCTCTGATTCATGTGTGATAGCTATATTTTTAAATGATTCATGTATCCTATAAAATAGTCCCTTATGTACATACATTATTAGTTTTATAGCATTTGGAATGACTGAATTAGAGCTGTGCAAATCAACCTGGCTGACTCTAACCATGATCTTGTTAGATAAATGAAAAAAAAAATGATTTGCAGAATAGTAGAACATGACACCATTTCTACAAATAGCATTAAACAGAGAATGTTTTATTTCAGGCTATATCCATATGGGACGTGATAAACTAAAACAACTGACTTGTGGGAAGGAAGAGGTAAATGACTTTGTCAAAGATCTCAGGGTGCACACCTGCCATGGGGTAGGCTTGCTGTAAGTTTCTCAAGCTCAGCTTTCATTGCTTTGTTTCAATGCTATATTAACTTGTACAAATGAATATGGATGTATATTACATTCATAATATTTAATTACTATTATAATACACTATGAAAAATGCATTTTAGACCAGAATAAGATCAAACTGCAGATGTTTGATATCTGTACTACAGCAAACGAATATTTCTTTCTGAAAGCACTTACATTTATGCAGTTAAGGCAAAATTAGTTTAATTTAATCTTAATTATGAAATTATTTCTAATCAATTAATCAGCTTTGTGAAATTCATTGTTGAAAAATAAATTTCACAATAATTTGTTATGAGACTTTTTATGGTATATTTAGGACATAGGCACATTTCTTTGAATACTATTCTACTTTAATTATAGTTCATGATAATTGAGAGAAACATTTTGACTAATTTTATGTTATCCTTATTTTAAATGAGGGAAGATATTTTCTCTTGCCCTACACTGTCCATTGCATGATCTTTCAACAGAACCCCTTTTCAGAAATAAATCACAAAATGATGAACATTTCATTCTACTTTGGCTCTCTTCAGTTCCAAGTATATGTTCATAATTTCTACTTGTCCAGATTCTTACTGAGATAAAGTCCTATACATTTCATTAATAATGTACCTTCAGCTGTGTCTTATCAGCATTACAACTACTTATGTGTGAGAGAGCTTGTAAATGATGATTAAAGAGCCAGTCCAAAGCCTTAGGAAAAAATGTATACTTTTAAAATATTGACATATGTTCAAATCTTTATGGTAGAAATTGTAAGAACCTTGCTAGATTATGAGTTACATATCATTCATTCAAAGGTTCATATTCCACACTAGAAAAGATAAGACATTTGCGTTGGCCAAACCATCTATAAATAGGTGAAATTTAAAATAATCTACCTTCCTGTTGTGTCATGCCACGGCATTGGAAAAAAATGACAAGGTATCAAGTGGACTGGAATAAGGCCTTTTTTTTTATAAGAAAGCTACTCCTGGAAATCCCAGTCTTCAGTTGATCATTGAATGGATTATCCATTGCATAAGAACTGAAATCTCAGCCATCTCACTTCTCAGCAATTATATTGTGGAACAAATTCTCAAAGTAAAATAAAATAAAATTTAGGGGACATTTTAAAGATGTATCAAACCTATATATGTCATTCTGCCTAAGATCTTAATCTAGTTTTGGCTTACTAATTTGCCACCGTAAGTTTTAGCTTTTCATCCTCAGGCCAAAAAGTGTCAGTAGTCTATCCAGGAAAGAAGACAGCAGATTTCCACACACTGACAGATAGAACCTCAAGATAGAAACTAGGAGTGATTTAATAAAAGCCATCCTCCAAAGTGGGTGATTGCAGGAAATCAATAAAATTTCAGTAGAAGGGAGGAAGAAAGAAAGAAAACTCAGATGTTCACTCACAGGCTTGCTTAGAGGCTCATCCCTCAGGTGATTTTAGGCTGTTAATATTAAGTTGGCAATTATCACTAACCAGAATACCTCTTAATTAAAATTTTAAAAAAACTTAAGTCCAGATGGATTCACTGATTAATTCTACTAGACCTATAAAGAATATCCAACAACACTGTTCATTAGATTATTGCACAGAATAGAAGAGAATACTACCAAGATATTTTTAAAGGGCCAGTATAACTTTAATACAAAAGCTGGTTGAAGGCGTGACAAACAAACCCCATGTAAGCTTTCTGACGAACGTTGATGCAAAACTCCTCAATAAAATACTTGCAAACATAATTCAGCAATGCATTAAAAAGATTATTCACCAGGACCACATTGGCTTGATTAGAGGGGGCAAGGATCATTCATCAATAAATGAAATACAGCACGTAAGTAGACTAAATACCAGAAGTCACTTCATCATTTCAGTGGATGCCAGAAAGGGTTTTGACAATGCGTGACATCTTTTCATGATTAAAAATACTGACATAATTAAGAGCTGAAATGGAACATACTTTAATGAAATGAAGGCTTAAGAACCAGTTCAATGTCTGGACATAATGCCGCTGATGTGGATTTAGCTAAAACAAGGCTAACACTGGACTTCCTTGGAGCCATGAGTTAGTTAAGCATAGTTGACACCAGCTAGCCCTACTCTCTGCCTAACTGCCTGAATGTCAGTGAATAGAGAATATCTTATCTACCTACAGCTCCTTGGATTTGCTACAACCTCCTGGCCTCCTGTGACCTTTCTCCTTTCTCGGCTTTAGAGCTTGGGTATTATATCAAAATAAGACAAAAATATAACAAACTAAATGTGGAAAATCTGAAAGTACTCCCTCTAACATGAGGGCAAGATAAAGCTGATCATTTTCCCCTCTTATTCAGTTTAATGTTCGGAGTCATAGCTGGAGGAACAAGACAAGAGGAAGAAATAAAAAAGGTAACAAGAAGGAGGTGAAATTATTCCTACTTTTAGATGACATGATCCCAACTTTAAAATATCGTGAAGTGTCTCAGAAAACTTCTTACAAACACTTTCAGAAGAGTCACAGGACACCAACTGAGCATGCAAAAATTGGAATACTTTCTGTAAACTCATAACAGCATATCAAAAAGTTTCAAAATGTTTGAATTTATTTTACTTAAATATAATTCAAAAGTAATGATGCATTTCCTCTAGGTACAAACTAGAGAAGTTATTTGAATACATCTGCTGTGGTAATGGAGGCCATTTCTAAGGGATGCTGAGACGTGGATAAATTCCAAGAGCTAAGCAGTGGGTTTCACTTTCCTTGATCTCATTTATTTCCAAAATAAAATTTGCCAATTAATTTTTAGTTTAATTTTAATTTTGTTTTTCTTCATTTTAATCTTTATAAATTTTTACTGGCAAGTTTGGAAAGTGCATGAATTTTAAAATCTGCCTTTTAATTTTTATATAACTTTTTTGAGTATTTTATACATGACTACTTATTTATATAATTTTCACCATTCCCTCTTCCCCCTCCTACTCTTCCCATGTCCTTCTCCACTTCATGTCCTCTTTTTCCTTAAGTATTTTTGTTATACACTCATGCACACACACCAATATTAACATAGTGTATTGCGTGTGTGTGTGTGTGTGTGTGTGTGTGTGTGTGTGTGTGTGTTTCTACAACCTACTAAGTCCCTTTAGTGTTCCTCATATGTATATTTGTTTAGGGCTGACTGCATGAGAATGGGTAAACTATCAAGGGGCTTGCATCTTGAAGAAAAAAAAAGTCTGCTTTTCTCAGAAGCCATTGATAGCTCTCCATTGAAGGGGTGGGACCTTATGAAAATTTCCCATCTATGTTGGCATGTCTTTATATGGGTCTTTTTTAGGCAACCATATTGTTGAGATTTCATGGCATTTTGTTTGTACTTCCTGTTCTTAAAAAAAAAAAAAATCATGGTCTAAGGCCTGCCTCCAGAACTTTCTGCCAGCCAAGGCTCATGAACAATAAACTGGACATTCATACAACACTGATGTATACTTCATGGTTAATGATTGCTACATCATATTGACAGAGTCTATGTTTTCATTTCAAAATTTATTGATACATAGACTTAATTGTTTTCTTAGTCTGTCATCCATCATGTTTCTGTAATACTCAAAAATTTTAGTCTTGAAAGGAGAGCTATCACTAGCTTTTTATAATCATGGGACCATTCTCAATGGAACACAATGCTGAAAACTACAGGAATTTTAGGTCATTTTTGTCCTAAGCCTTAGTTGAGAAGCATGTATTCTAGTATTATTAACTATATCCTATCTAGCATTTCTACTTCTTAGGTTATTTTATGTCTAACACTATCATCTATCACAGAATGTGATCCTATTTCAATTTACACCCTTGAGTTTACCAAGCTTCCAAGATCCAGTATCAGTGTCTCTTGAGGTCCTTGCCAAGATGTTAGACACTAAGATTCCTTAGGATAATTCTACATCCGCAAGCCCTTCCTTGTGCAGCTCTGCAGTGAAAGTTCCTTAATCTGGCATCCTCATACTCCAATGCCATGCCTCATTCTCAATCCCTGTGAACAGGTTGGCTATGTCTTTCAACTCCTTTGAACTTACTATTTTCTTCTCCTAACAGTTCCAGAACTTGTGCATCTCGAGCAAGGGAAGAGCATTAGATTTTAACATTGAAAGACCAAGTGCATTAGGTATTGCTATCCTATATTTCACCTTTCTACTTCCTCTATATTAGAGCAGTGGCCCTGGATTGCTGGGATTGAAGATTAAATCTTTTCTAAGGTTGAGAAGGAACTCTTTACCTAAAGATAAAAAATCAATCCCTGGGCCTGATCCTCAGGTTTTATATTCTCTGTCTGTGTAAGGTTAGATTCTTTTGTGTATAGCCAGAGCTTTCTGGCTATTGCAATTGGCTTTAAATCTGTGATTAATCATGCTCAGCTTATTCAATCCTTCTTCAATGCAGTGATTTTATTCAGCCATAGTCATTTGTTCCCTTAGCCCCCAAAATTGTGTCTTACTCCATTACTTGCAAATAATTGACAACAACTATCTTCCATTTTAAAGATGCTACTTGTTAACTATATATATATATATATATATATATATATATATATATATATATATATATATATAAGCAGTTCCAGCCTTCTAGGTTAAGGCCAATAGGATCATGTCTTTATTGCCATCCCACTAGAGGTGATCAATTTTAGCACATCTCCTTTATATGCCAAATCACTAAGGGTGATATGCGGTATCATGTATTTTAGATAAAGTTGGAAAGAAGTTAATTTAGAAATACACTCAAGAATGGCAGATGTGAGGGAGCTATAACAAGATGAAGAAAAGAGATGTTTAACCATGAAATCACACAAGATTCCTTAATGGTATTTGAATCTGTGAGATGGCCCTTCTTTCAATTTCTACATCTAATAATTAGTCCTTGGCTGTGGACTGTCTCATAAAGGGCCACAAATTTAGTTAAAACATCTTTCTTTGGTAGAAAGCAACTCCTAATGGAGGAAGGTATCTGTCAACCAAGAACATCCAGTAGAACAATGAGTACTTCCTTCTCCAGAATCCACATGATACATCAATGGACAAATTAAATATGTATGGCTTTCCTTTGTCTTTAGATGAAAAAACACAAGGAGTAACTAAATTTTATGGGAAAACATTCTCTAAGATCTAGTTAACATTTTCAAATTCCTGCTTTTTTTATGGAAGCCACTAGATAGTGCAGAGGGGAAATGATAAAGAAATGAAAAAGACATGTCTCATCGCTCTTATAGTCAGTACCACATAGCTAGGCCAGTGATTTGGGCATCTATGCTGCTCATTCGTTTGCATACATTAAAGCTCTAAGGAGTCTTTTTATTATTGTTAGGCTTTTCTGACAAAGCTAATCCCTTGCACAATCTTGTCTTTATGCTATTAAGTCTCTTTAATGCAATGAGAATTTGTATATAGATATTTTTTTCTCACACAGTTATTACCAGCACAGCACAAAATATTCAGAGAGAGTAAGGGGAAGTAGTCAGCAAAGATAGAATGCAAGCAGTCCTGGAGGGTCTACGCAGCATGAAAACAGAACAGGGACAAAAGTGGCTTTATGTCTCCCAAGCAACTCACTTATTTTTTCCCTTCAATCTCATCTGAAGTTTCTATTCAAAACTGGCAAGTCTTTATTGCATTCAAAGATTCATTTGAGTTTTACTTCACAGCAAGCTTTTAGATGCTTTCAACAAGACATTTGGTCTGATTAGCCTATTTGTTTACTCTCAAAAACAGAAGTCATCAGCTCATTAGTCAAAGTCATCCTCATCATCCCACTGTCCCAGCTCATTCTAGTAAATGTTCAGAGTGAAAGTGTGCTTAGCTGGCCCATGTGTGATAAATTTTTTATCACACTATTTAGCTGAATGGGTAAGCAGACGTGCGGTAGCTACATTTCACTGTTTCTATCACTCCCCTTTGTTCTTGTGTGTCATCTACTGACTTCCATAAGCTAGGAGAAGGAAAACGTCCTTAGGTGACCTCACACAGTCATTTGGAGAGTCCTAAAAATAATTTGGCACTTTAAGGCTCTGAGACTCAGCATGTAGCCTAGGAAAAAATGGTTTCATCTTCTTATGACTAAGATTATTTATTCTGGAGTGACAGGACCATTTTAAGTCAAATGGACTTAACAAATGATGCATGCCTCATGATCTATCAAGGGCAATGACTTCCCATGCCTGCAATGATGTCCAGTTCCAAACTTACATTGGTTTGTGACCTTACTTTAAAGACAAAGCATAGTTTGCATCATCAAAGGAAGTGGGATTAAAAATGAAAACAACTTTACATCTTCATTATCCTTTTGGACTAAAGTTTTAAAAAGGCATTTTATTTAAAGCCTCTTTTGAAAAAAGGATAATGCAAGATTATCTACTATATTATAGATGGGGACAGAACAGCAGTAGGGTACATACATATAACAATTTCAAAGATTAAAGGACTTTGCATGTGGCCTTGTAGTATAAGTATCATGGAAGCTTTAGTGTGAAATAAATAAATAACACAAATAAAAATTTGCTATCAGGGTGAGATGGGACAGAATGAAGGATGCAGACCCATAATTGTAAAACACTTAGCAGCAAGTAGGATACATAAAAATTACAGAAGCTAGATCAGGGAAAAATAGAAAGCAAGGTATTTTATTGTATTGTTTGCCCAGAAGCAATATACAAATGGAAACACATTTTCTAATTGGCAATAAGGGCAATGCAATGTATTTTTACCAGAACTTTGGGTCTTTTTGCAAGGAATAAAAAAGGATTTGCTAGTTTAATGTTTTTCCTCTTCTTCTGGCTACATATAGCCTCATAGGCTACCCGTACAAGCACAATAAAAGAAGGTAGTGTGAGACAAAGAATGGATTCTTAATAGTTCCCACAGGAAACAAGCTGTAGACGGGATCCATGAGAAGGCAAAAGCAAAGAGAATTATATTAAATAATTTACTCTTTTTAAAAATTTTATTGAAAATAGATTCTTCTCTCATACAATACATTCCAACCACAGTTTTCCCTCACTCCACTCCTCCAAGCTCTCCCCACCTCCCCTCTCCCCTACTTAACAAATCCCAAACCACCTACAGTAAATTGTACCCAAAGCATTAAAGGTGATTTTTTTCATAATGGGAAAATAGAAAGTACTCAGTAAATTGCATGATGACCCAAAGGAAACACTTAAAGAGGTACTACATCTGTGCCATTAAAAACATTGAGTGCTAGGGAAATAAAATAAATTCTCAATTTTAAGACTTGAATTACTAATACCTATTTTGAGTTTTATATGTGAACTTCTAATGTGAAAGAATATACAAGTGGTTATTGTAACAACATTGATAAAAAGAGATGAAATTAAAATTATCCATAGTATGTGCATTAAGACCAGGCAGTCTTGGTTAGAGATTGGTCTATCAGAAGTTTGAGCTGGTGGATAACTGTGAATACTCAATCATTATGAGAGCTTCCCACTCCTCTCCCTCACAAAATCCCAACACTCGGTGTAATGAAGACCTCACCCAATCTGCTGTGCACTGACTTCTTCATCTACACTTCAGATTTCACCCCACAGTCCTTCTGTGGTCTGAACATATTTGGCTTAAAAAACCCCATGAATTTAGTTTTATTACTTTCTCTTTCTTATTGTGACAATGCGTGTGATTCCAGGTCATTCACAGAACTTGTTACAGTTAGTTGCTCTTTGTGCTAAAGCACACAGATGGATCATGGATGTTCTTGATTCTTAAGATGTGAACAGTATAACAAATAGACATTGATGCCTAAAAATTACTATTTAAGGTCTTGGGTGATGACTCAGGGTTACTTGAACCATGCAACCATGAGAATTTGAGTTTAGATCCTCAGCACCCATTGAAAGGTGAGCTTGGGGTGTGAACCTGGAATCCTAGAGCTGGGAGACAGACACAGGAAGATCCCTTAGCTTGCTGACTAGCCAGCCAATCTTCCTATTTGGTGAGCTGCAGGTACACTGAGAGATTCTATCTCAAAAATAAAATAGAGCAACAAAGAAAGATGCCTGGTATTTATCTCTGACACACACACACACACACACACACACACACACACACACACACACACTCCAAACTACTTTTAGAAATATTCTATATAAATGCCAAATTATTTTAATTCTGACCTCACTTTATCCTTGCCTTCCAGTAAACACTCCTTTCTTCTTATTTCATCATTAATAATTTTAGCTGAACAGGTAGTCCCAGGACATTTTCATTCTTTAGGTCTGCTAAGCAGTTCTGACCTAAATACTCTGCAATAAGGTCAATGGAATAGAGTAATTCTCTTGTGAAATGTTTGAGATCTCCCCTGTGAGACTATAACAAGCTAAAATAGTCTCCAGGTCTTCATTAAAAAGGTTAAAGAAGTTCAAGGAGCTTGGATATCTTCTTTCTCTAGAAATCTGCCAAGCAGGGAAAACATACCATGATGCAGACCAGGCATCCTAGTGATAGATGCCTTAGGCTAAATTGTGTAGGACCTTGAAGTCGCAACTGAGTGTTTACGTGAAAGAAGTCCAGTGCCATGTTTCTCATTTAGGGTTGAGAAACCCAATATATTGTGGACAAGGCACACAGCAGAAGGGCATGAAGACAGCAAGAAGCATTATTTTTGCAAGGTAGATGATGTTTTTTTTCAAGTGATGATTTTTTTCTTAAAAAACTTAAGCAATTCTATCCCACTTCCTAGAATTGATTTGATGATGACACAGACATGTGAATTATTTGGTACAGAGATTGTTGGAAAAAAGAATAATAACAATGATAACCTTGCCTAGAGATTTTGACTTTCACATTTTTCTTTGAGTCTGTGAATTCTTGCTCCCTATCTGGATAGACATCATTGAGCTTTCTCTGAAGAGCACCACTGAGCCACAACAATTTGTTCTCATGAAATCTGCCATACTTTTTGAGCTTCGAAATTCTAATGCTAAACAAAATGTCACATATTTTTGAGTAACCAAATTTTTGTTCTCAGAAAACTTAAAATTGTTGTTACCATAATGTACCTATGTTAAAATATGCAGTGATTGTAATATGTCAGAGCTAGGTTCCATCTAGGAGATTTTTTTTCCTTCTCTCAGAATAAGCTAACATATGTAACAATAACAGTAGCCACAAACATACATTTATATTTAAATGTTTCAGACATAGAAACACTTACATTTTGACATCCAGAATACTTAGGTAAAATAAGCTTATACTTCTCTTCTTATGTTATAGCTATTGTCTTTGAAATAAACATAAAAATACTAAAAATGTGTATATTGTTACACATTTATTAATATCCTCCAGAAAGTTTATATTGTAGTCTGAGTGGCCTAGACAAATAGCCTTAATGAAAATGAAATTAGTTAATATTAAACTATTTCAAACAATGATGTTCTCTTTTTTATCAGAAAATCTTTTTTATTAATGTTTGAAGTGTAAAAAATGGTGCTGATTACATAGTTTCATTTTTTGGTCCAAAGAAAGAAGAAGGCAAGCCTAAATGTCACAGGCTACACACAAACCGGCATGATAAGCCCTGCTTACTGAAAACACAGCATCTCACAGGTACTAATGTGACAAGGATCTGGGTATATTTTCTATATTTTTTCTGGAAAGAAAAAATTTAAGTCAAGCAACAAAGAGCTATCTAAAGCCTTTCCTGAGCATTTCGACTGCAGGGGTTTAAGCTGCAAGGTGTCTGGCAGTGAGTTCAGGGTTGCAAAGTGCTTGCTGCCTGAAAATACTTTTGTATTATCAAATTTTTATTCTTAAAAGTTCAGCTGGTATTTGAGAGATTTTTTCCCAAATATTTCTTTTACTTTTTGAGATTAAAATATGATTATACAATTTATTCCTTCTCTTTCCTTTCTGCAAGCCCATCTACATATTCCTTCTTCCTCTCTTTCAAATTTTTTGCCTCTTTTTTCATTAATCATTGTTGTGTACATATAAATAGAAAGAATATGTACACACACACACACACACACACACATACACATATATTTTTGTGTGTGTGTGCAATGTTACTTGTATGTATATGTTTTCAGGGCTGACCATTTTGTTTAGGACTTTAAGCCTCCAGAACTATGGAAACATGAGTTTCTGTGCTCATGGGCCACTTAGTTTGTATAATTTCTCCTAATCTTCTTAGTGAATGACTAAATGCATGTCCTGATATAACTACTCTTCTCCAAGACCTTCAAACTTTTGTGAAGACACATTTCAATCTGACATCACTCTCCTTCGCCTACAGAATTGCACTTATCTCAGTGGGACTCCGCCGAGGTGCATCATTCTTGAAAAGTATCTATCTGTAAGAACTATGGGTGACTAGGGAATACTGAGAGTGGGAGAGACAGTTGTCCCCAGGGAAGAACACACAAATTAGTTACTCGATACCAAATGGTCAGGTCTAAAAATATACATATAAGTAACCTTATGTACACTGAACAGGTTATATTTAGGCATATGCATGTATTTCTATACATATATGCGTGCATTAATAATGTATGAACAAGGAGGCCATGAATTTGAAAGAGAGCAAGGGGGAGTGTATAGGAGGGTTTGGAGGGAAGAAAGGTAAGGGAGAAATCTCAAAAACAAAAAGTAAGAATTAATTATCAGTGTAGCCAAAAAACACCTTTGCTTTGCTTTGTGTTTAGGAAGACTTTTAATATACAAAAATTAGCGGACAGATTTTTCCCTTGTTTTAGGTACTGCAAACTGTTGCTCAGCTTCTCATTTCCTTATTACTGACTTTTTAAGAAATTCTGCCAAAGCTTATGTCTCTTCTGAACAAAACTGTAACACATTTCTTTGCTCCTAAGAATATTCTCATTGATTTGGGGCAATCTGGTTATTATCTGTGTGTAGTGGGTAGCCATTCCAGCTTTGATCTGGAAGTACCACCCCATTGAGGCTTTGGTAACTGTCACAACTACAAGGCAGGGCTGAGAGAGGACCCTGAAGACCCGAGATCCAGATGCACCGGCTCTCTTGGTTCCTAGCCCTGGACGCTGGAGGTAAACCAAGCAGAGTTCTCCAGAGAACACCGCCAGACTGTGCTACACCTTTCCTAGACCCTGTTACCTATCCCTTCACTTGTGAGTTACCCCACAAAATAAACCTCCCTTTTAACTATGTGGATTTGCCTTAATAATTTCACCAATATCTGTGTTGGTATCACTATTTGTTATGTTTGGTTTTCGTTGAACCTGCAGTTGCAGGCATGTACTTACCACCAAATTCAGGGAAGCTTCAATGATTTCTACACTCATATTCTCTGCACACACACCCTTATTTTAGAAAGCCCAATTACACATGTATGAAGAGGTGCTGTTCTTTTATAAAAGTATTCTATCTCTATTGCTTTGTCTTCATCTAACACATTTTGTCTCATTTTGTTTCACTGAGTCACTATTAATTGGTTAGTTTACTCTCTTTGATAATATGTACTTGTTTCTCCATATTTCTACTGGATGTCAATTACTGTTGATTTTTACTCATTGGGCAGTGGACATTTTGTTTTCCTACAAATATTCTTCACCTTTGTTCCAGACTCTACAGAAACTTCCTGGACACTCTTGATATTTGTTTGTTTGCTTTTAAGATGTTAAGTTGATGATATGTATGCCATCCTAATATTCACAATTGAGTCAAGAATATTCTAAGCATTTGACTTGACGCTCTAAAGATCATGGTGTTTCACTGTATCACACAGCCATCCCTGTATGATAGGGGTAGAACATTGTGAAATTTCTCACATCCAGGTTGGCATGCCCACTGCTGTTGTCTTATTTATAAACAATATTTTGGGGATTTCATGGATGCAGCTTCCCTGACATGTCTAGAAGATACTACCTCACAGCAGATGTTCTGGTCTTCTGGCTCTTAAGATCTTTCCAGTCTCTCTTCTGTGATCTTCCATGAGTTTTGGGTAGAGGGATTGTATTGGACATGTACCAGTTGGGTACATGAACACCCTATGCTTAGCTTACTTGTTATCTGCATTTTCATCAGGTTGGGATCTCTGTAATAGCCTCCATCAACTGCAGAAAGAAGGTGAGAGCTACATTTATCTGTTGGTATAAGGATAAATATTTGGAATACAGCTATAAATTTTATTGGTTAATAAAATGGCATCAGTATTTTCTTTTCTCTAGGTTATTGCCTCTTCAGCTACTAGTAGTTGGCTAGGTTTACAGAACCAGGCTTAAAACCTCTCCAATTAAATGGGCTTTAAGTTCAATTAGACAGCTGCTGGTTAACCCCAAGATATTAATATTAGTGATAAATACTGCTATTGCCCCATTGGGGATATTTTGTCAGGTCAGTCATTGTGGTTTACAGACTTTCCGGCTTGGTAGGACTATTGATTGCTTTTCTCCCTTGCCAGCTTTCACAGCACCTTACAATACTATGAGAGGTAGTCCTCATGGAGGCGGCTTCTAGGTCAGTTACGGCTCAATTTCTCCAAGTCTCATAACTGAAATATTTGGAAACTTCAGCAATAGGGTCATAATTTCATTTAAAACAAGAGAGAAAAGTCCTAAAGTTATCCAGCATAATGTTTTGACAGAGTTTGCAATCCATAAAGCCAAGTGGTGAATTCTAAACAAAATCTTTGGCATTGATTTGAGGAGATGGTACTGCAAGCATGAAGGATACTAGGAACTTAATATTAATAGCAAGATGCCAGAAAAATGTAACCACAGAGAAAACACCAGAGACCATCAGATGTGAGTTCATCTTAGGACCAGTCTGTGTGTATATGTGAGTATTGGTTGAAATATTAGGGCAACTCCACGTAGTTAAAAGGGAGGTTTATTTTGTGGGGTAACTTACAAGTGAAGGGATAGGTTACAGGGTATGGGAAAGGTGAAGCGCAGTCCAGCGGTGTTCTCTGGAGAACACTGCTCGGTCTACCTCCAGCGTCCAGGATCCAGGAACCAAAAGAGCCGGCACTTCCGGATCTCAGGTCTTAAGTGCTTCTGTCTCGGCCCCGCCTCATAGGCATGACAGTTACTGGAAGCCTCAATGGGGGTAGTACTTCCAGGACAAAGCTGAAACAGCTACCCACTACATGTGAGGAAACTGTAAGACTGGGAAATCATGACTTGAGAGAATCAGAATTATCACTGCCTGACTATCATACAGGGATGGCTGTGTGATACAGTGAAACACCATGATCTTTAGAGCATCAAGTCAAATGCTTAGAATATTCTTGACTCAATTGTGAATATTAGGATGGCATACATATCATCAACTTAACAACTTAAAAACAAACAAACAAATATCAAAAGTGTCCAGGAAGTTTCTGTAGAGTCTGGAACAAAGGTGAAGAATATTTGTAGGAAAACAAAATGTCCACTGCCCAATGAGTAAAAATCAACAGTAATTGACATCCAGTAGAAATATGGAGAAACAAGTACATATTATCAAAGAGAGTAAACTAACCAATTAATAGTGACTCAGTGAAACAAAATGAGACAAAATGTGTTAGATGAAGACAAAGCAATAGAGATAGAATACTTTTATAAAAGAACAGCACCTCTTCATACATATGTAATTGGGCTTTCTAAAGTAAGGGTGTGTGTGCAGGCAACCAATGACTGTGGAGAAAGGGAAAGTTGGTTTCCTCTACGGACAAGGGCCCTGATAGATTACCCATTCCTAAATGATCAACACTAATATACATACAAGCAACATCAAAAGAAAAGTCATAAATTTGAGGAGGGTGAGGATACATGGGAAGTCTGAGAGGGTTGAGAGTGATGTAAATACATTACTCATATATGAAATTATCAAGTAACATTTTAATTAAAAAAATAAAACACACAATAGAAACAGATATTAAGAGGGCTGAATGTTGGAAATAACAGATCATCCAGAAAGTTCCTGAGCTAGCCTACCACAGAAGCACTTGCACATCCATATTTATTCCAGCACTTTTCACAATTGCCAAAAAATGGAATCAACCTAGATACCCATCAACAGGTGAATGGACAAAGAAAATATGGTGTATATCCACTATGGCTGTTCCTATTCAGTGTCAACTTGACTCGATTTAGAATTTCCTAAGAGATGGCAATCACTGTTCTTTGGGGGTGGACATGTCTAGGGAGGATTAAGTGAGGAAAACCAATGGACAAGTGCTACAGGTCTAAAGAGAGTAAAAAGTGAGAGAGGAGAAAGCTATAAGAGCACCAGGATTCCCCTTTCTCACTTCCAGGGTCCCCATGGTGTGTACTGCTCTGCTCACACCACCTCCCCCGCCACCCACACACATACACACACCTGCCATAATGTGACCCTCTGACTGTGAGTGAAATACATTATTCCTGCTCCAGATTGTTTCTGTTGGGCATTTTTGTCACAAAGTGAAAAAAAACATACAAACAAAATAGAATTTTCTTCATAAAGAACAAAATTATTTTGTTTTCAAGAAAGCGGATGGAATAGGAGACCAACACGTTAAGTGAAATAAGCCCATAGCAGAAAGACAAATATCATGTACTGTCTCTCATACATGAAGTCTACTTTTCATATATGGCATGAAAGTAGAAGGTGAACCATTTAGGAGAATGGAGTAGAATAGTAGGAGCTGGTAAAACATAAGAGAATAATGATTGGAGGTGAATATGAGCAACATTAATAATATTCAAGTATAAAATGTCAAAAGCTCACCATTTTGGATATTAATCAAGATACATAAGTCAAGAATAAAAAGAAATATATGAGAACTGTAAAGCAACTCCTGCAAATATATCTAGAAAGTGAGATGTCTGATCATATGAATGATAGAGAACCTTAGAAAACTAAAAACAATATATATTAACTTCTACAAGTCACAACAATATGTAAGCTAACTTGTACAAGGTAAACTCTGAAAATAAAACTTTCAATTTTACTTTTGTAATTAGCAATAGAGAAGGTGAATTAAAAACAATCTAACTGTGGTAGCAGGGGCTGTCTCTAACTCTTTTGCCAGCTTTGGGGACCCTTTCCCTCCTACTGGGTTGCCTCATCCAGCCTTAGTACAAGGGGATGTGCCCAGTCTTATTCCACCTTGTTATGCCCTCTTTGGTTGATCTCCCTGGGAGGCCTGCCCTTTTCTGAGGGGAAATAGAAGAGGAGCAGATCTGGGAGAGAGTGAGTCGGGGAGGGACTGGGAAGAGAAGAGGGAGGGGAAACTGCAGTCGGCATGTAATACATGAGAGAAGAACAAATATTACAAAATCTAACTGTGATCTAAACAACAGAGAGAAAACATTGCAGAGCTAAAAACAAAGCCTCACAGAGATGTGGGAAAGGTCATGTGGCTTGATCTTGCGTAGTCTGAGGCTCACAACAGGAAGAGAAAAAGAATAAGATGGAAGTGTACTGAAAAGCAAAATGGCCAGAAGTCCTCCAAAATCCCAGAAAAGGGACAGTTTACAAATCAAGGAAGTTCAGTGAATACAGACAGACTATACATAAATAAACCACACAAAGGCACAAAATAGTCAATTTGTTGAAAATAAAACATGAAAGAGGGCAGGAATAAAATAGCTTTTATGTATAAAGCAGCTTACTGTAAAACTTACAAAGTTGGAAAGAATATGAACATATCAGGGCTCTTACATACTGTGGGTAGGTCATAAAATGAAATAATCAAGATAAATTTTCTCAATGGCTGGTATATCTAAATGTGTGCCCATCTCAAATTCCACTTCTCAGTATATACTCTTGGTACTCTCTCATTCATACACACAGAAGTCATAGATAAGTGTTTTCATTGGGAAGGGCACTTGGTACATAGGAACTGTAGATGTATTTAGCCAAGATAGTAAAACAGCGGAGTGAATGCAATAGCAGCTTTCAGGATTTATATTGTTTCTTTGCCTGCAGGGCCAGTTCTACATATAATCAACCATACCTAAGGGATCTTGGCCCCGCCTATTTTTTGAAGGTGTTTTTCAGCATGGTAAAGTGAAAATAATTGCCAATGACCAAGGGAATCACTTTTACTGACACAGAATGATTGATTGGTGGTGCTGTGATAAATCAGGTTGCCATGAACCCCACTAACATAGATTATGATGCCAATCTGGCATAGGTTTGATGATGTTGTTGTTAGAGCCACAACTGTCCTTATTAAATGCTAAACTATCATTCATACCAAGTAGATAGAGACCTTCACCACCTATTCTCACAAACAGCTGAGTAGGTTCAATTCAGATGTATGAAAGTAAAAGGCCTTGCCCAAGGATAACAACGTGTCTGGGATATTTGAACTTATGCATTTAAGGTGCTGATAAGAATGGAGTCACTGTTGACTTTGATACCAATCGTATCATCAATGTTTCTGCTGTAGATAAGGGTTTAAGAAAGGGGAACAAGATCACCAATACCAATGGCAAGGGCTGCTTAGGAAAGGAGGATATGAGCATACATCCCAACAGGCAAACAAGTACAAATTTCAGATGAAAAGCAGGGAAACAAAATATCATCCAAAAATTCACTGGATCCCTGTGAATTCCACAAGAGAGCAACCAATGAAGATGAGAAACTTCAAAGCAAGTCAATGATGAGGACAAGAGAGATTGTTGACAATTGTGATGACATCATCAGTTAGCTAGATAAGAATTTAACTGCAAAGAAGGAAGAACTTGACCAACTGTAGGAAGAACTGGAGAAACCCCATCATTAATAAGCTGTGCCAGAATGCCAGTAGCATGCCAGGAGGAATTCCTGGGACATCCTTTCTTAGGGATCTCGTCCTTCTGATGGTATGTTGCCAGGGCACATCATCTAAGAGCATGATTAAATCAATCCCAGTAGAGATGTAGCATTTTTCTATAGGAAAGCATTTGAGGGAAACCAGCTTAGGAAGTTTTAAGTTGAGCTGTTGCACTGTGTTTTGGGGTATTCTCAATACTTGAATACAAATTATGGGTAAAAGGAAAGAAAATAACATTGCCTTTTGTAAGCTTGGACCATATGTGGAAAACGTAATGTCTTAAATAAAACTTTTTTTTTTTAGTTTTTAAAAGATGGCAAAGTATCAGTTTAATAGACTTTTAACAGGCCAGTTTGATGTTTCCTTATGTCAAATAAATGGTATTTTAAATAATTTCTTTAAAATCTGCTGTAGTTTATATAATGAACATTAAAGATGTGTAAAAGGAAAATTAATGGCTAAGTATGTAATCTGTCTTGTTAATTTGCTCCAAAGTACATCAAAGTGTGTATGTATATGGCAAACTGATGTTGTTGAAGAAAACATTCTGTATACAGAATCAGACTAATGGGATTTTTCTCAAGAGTTTCCAAAATGATTATAGTGAAAAGGAAGTAAATCTGCAGTCCATTACCCAGATTCCTTTGGGCTTAGAAGACATCCATGAATACTTATGAGCAACAAACATTGTCAGAAAATTGATTCATCATGATATTGCACACTGTTACATCCTGCTATTTTTCCAAATTTTCATAATGCCAATAAACATATTCTTATACATAATTACCTTCAAATAGACAGTTAATAATTGTTTGGAATTTGTATTTAAATGGAATAACATTTTTATTAGATCTGTCCCCCCAAAAAAAACCCTCTCTCAGTCTCACTTAAGGGTTCTACTTTGCTTTTTCTCACATATCACACCCATGTAGTTTATCATGACAGTTCTAAAGATCCCTACAGGAATCTCACACAGTGATTTTCTACGGTTAGTAAAACATCAAATGCCAAGCTATTTGATATTGGGCTTGACTGTCATGCTTCTTTTGTTAGGACCAACCATTTTTTGTTATAGGTATACAGCTAAGCTTCATTTGCCTTATGAATATTTTAAGGTTTACGAAAATGGCATTTTCTGTAGAACAGTGGTGATTTGTGTTATTTATAAACTTGGTTGACACATTAATTGAATACATATTTAATTTTTGAATAGTTCATACATTGGAAAACTTGTCTATGCACTAGAAATTTTAAGTTAATTTCTTGAGATGTGGAGATAATTCAGTAGGCAAAGTAATTTTCCTCAGAATGAGGACCTGCATTTGATCCCCAGCACCAACATAAAAGACAGGTGTGCATATAATACCCATGCTGGGGAAGCAGAAGCAGGAGGATCCCTGGGGAAAGTTGGCCAGACAATCTTGACAAGTCAATGAGCTCAGTTTCAGACTTTGTCTCAAAAAACTGAAGTGGAGGAGAGCAATGAGAAAGACTCTTTAAGTTGATCTCTAGTTTATACACACACACACACACACACACACACACACACACACACAC
>CABHPR010141634.1:0-15785 GCA_902168415.1 Peromyscus melanophrys
AATTAATTAATTAATTAATTAATTAATTAAAATAAAATGTAAAACAAACATTCTTTGACTGGACCCTCAGCTCTAACTCAGTCAATGCAGAATCTAAAAACTGGCCCCTGACTACTACTCTGTCCTGTCTTTGTCTGCCTCCACTTGGTCATTGCCACCTGCTGAGCTGGCCTTTTCCTCTCATTAGTCTAGAAAGTCCTGATCACAGTGGATGTGTGTGTCTTGTTCATTATCACACCCTTAGCACCAGTGGCAGCACACAGTGCCGGGCACATAGTAAGTGTTCAATAAGTATTTGTCATGTGAAATGAGCCGGCCCTATAGAACCCTTTGCAGGGAGCTCAGCATGCTAGGCACACAGTACACAGCACAACAGCTACTGTTAACACACAGTCAGATTAATTACCAGCAGCACAGCGCACTGGGTATGTAATAAAACTACCTGATAAAGTACTGAAATTATGACAGAGATTGCCTGTGGGAGGAAACAGATGTGCAGAAATTAACCCAGGCAATAACAATATAGCATTCGGAGGCTTATAAAACCCTGAGGCTGGAGATTTAGCTGAGTTGGAAGAGCGTCTACCGAGCATGTTCAAAGCCCTGGAGCCCATCCCCAGCACGGCATAAAACCAGGCATGGTGGTGCATGCCTGCAATGCATGAACTCAGGAGATGGAGGCAGGAGGCTCACAAGGTCAGGGTCATCCTCGGCTATGTGACAAGTCGGAGGCCAGCCTGGGCTACATGAGACCCTGTCTCAAAACTAAAGTTTACACATCCTTTAGCCATGTTGTCTCATTTTGTTGAAATCCTGCCAAGTAGATGACATTGTTACCCACGTGTTACAGACAAAGGAACAATCCCTGAATGACTTAAGATGACTCAGAGCCGCCACACAGTGAACAAAACAGGGAGTTGGCCAAGAGTCAGAATTTAAATCCCATGTTCTTCTAGAGCAGTCACAAAGCTGTGGGCTCAGAAGGGCAGGGACGGTGGTGGCAGGCACCGAGGCCCCTACAGTCAAATCCTTGTTCAATTAGCACCATCCTTGGTCCTCGGTCCAAGCCAGAGGACTGCTCAAAGGTGCCTGAATTCTCACAGGCAACCCTGGCTGGAAGTATGTGTCTGTCTGTCTCTCTAGATGCCAGGAGCCCATTTTCTTCTTTGATACACATACATGGTATTCGTCCATGCCCAGGGCTGTTGTGTGTAATCTTTCTTCCATTCCCTTTTCTTTCTTTCTTTCTTTCTTTCTTTCTTTCTTTCTTTCTTTCTTTCTTTCTTTCTTTCTTTTTTTTTTTTTTTGGTTTTTAGAGACAGGGTTTCTCTGTGTATGTAGCTTTGCACCTTTCCTGGAACTCACTCTGTAGTCCAGGCTGGCCTCGAACTCACAGAGATCCGCCTGGCTCTGCCTCCCGAGTGCTGGGATTAAAGGCGTGCGCCACCACTGACCGGCTCTTTCTTTCTTTTCATAGACACTTTTATATATGTGTTTTGTGTGTGTTTGTGTGTGTGTGTGTGTGTGTGTGTGTGTGTGTGTGTGCGCGTGTGCGCGCGCGCCCAAGGAGGACACAGGAAGGTTTCAACTTCTCTAGAGCCAGAGTTCCAGTGGTGGTGAGCCACCCTGTGAGTGTTGAGAATGGAACTCGGGTCCCCTGGAAAAGTAACACATGCTCTTAACCACTGAGCCATCTCTCCAGTCCCCCGCAGCTTCTCTCTTACATTTATTTCTTTAAAACACAGAACGCCCCAGCCTCGGACTTTAGAATCACCATTCTGTTATCCATCTCACCAAATCTATGACCTCACCAGTGAAACTGCTACCCCGATACACCACTTGTTCTGAAAATTAAACCAAATGACATAGTTAAATGCCTGGGATGGTGATTTTTCATTAAATGGAAATGCGTAGCTCTCTTCCTCCTGTGAGGACAGGCTGATGCCACCTTCTGTGTGAGACATTGTCTCGCTCCAGTGGTGGGCTTATTACTGGGCATTCTTAATGCATTTTACTTAAAATAATAAGTCATCCTGTTTTGTGTCACCCACTGGGCCGAGCCCTCCTATGAAGGACGGAGACAAGCTCTCCTTCGCCCCGTCTCCTGGAGTGTGGGCAACAAGACAGCTAAGTGCTCCTTAAACATTCATGAGCGCACTGATGAGGACAGCGTTGCCACTGTGGCTTTGCTTTCGGAAGTGTGGCCAGCTGCCAAGTCGCCTTCCCAGCTCCCAGGACATAATACTTCTGGGAATCAGGAATTGTCTGATGGGGTATGACCTGATTTGCAGCAGGACAGGGACTCAGCAGGTGAATCTCAGCCACTGGCCAAAGGCCTTGTGATAGACTGCTCTGAATCCAGTCTTTGTTTTCCCTAGTGACCTACAAGAGGAGTTCATCTCTCCATGCGGAGCCTGCCGACAGGTCATGAGAGAGGTAAGAGCTTGGTTCCTCCCTGCAAAGCAAGCCTGAGGTCTCTGAGGGCCCACACCAGACTGCCAGTGTGAACAGTTACTGTCCGAGCTACTCAGCTGGTTGACTCCCGAGGCCTTCCTGGGTTCACGTGAGTCACTGGAAATGAACCCCTTTTCTCTGTTGTTGATGCCAGGCATTGAGCCAGCTCTGGGGATAAGCCAGGCCAGGCTTGCCCTCACTGAGCTTCGAGCAGCTGTGGGAAAATACAGGAAGAGAAGTCGGGGGACAGAGGGGCAGCAGAGGACAGAGAACAATGAACTCCAGCCTGCAGGCCAGTCCCAGCGTGCTTTTTGATTGTAGATAAGTCTGGTAGGGGTACGGCTATGCCCAGTCGCTGCTGCATTGGCGGCGACCACTCTGGCCCTGTGGTAGCAGGGCTGAGCAGTTACAGGAAGGCCACACAGCCTGGGAACCCCAAATACTTCCTATTTGTCCTTTGTCAGCAAAAACTTTGCCAGCTTCTGCTCCAGGTGGCTCTAGAGAAGGAGAATTCTAGACAGAAGGACCAGCGGGTTTCACACCAGCCCAGATGTTTGCTGTGTGATGAACAGCAGAGGAGCAAAGGGCAGTGGTGGGAAGAGCATGGGATGGAGGATCACAGGCATGGGCTAGGGCTGGCTCACACACTGTACCCACCAGGGAACAGAGGGCATTTTTATTCCAGAATAAAGGGAACCAAGTTATATGCTTAAAAAAGGACAAAAATGAGGCTGGCGAGATGGCTCAGAGGTTAAGAGCACTGGCTCCTCTTCCAGAGGTCCTGAGTTCAATTCCCAGCAACCACATGATGACTCACGACCATCAATAGTGAGATCTGGTGCCCCCTTCTGGCCTGCAGGCATACATGCCAGGAGAACACTGTATACATAATAAATAAATCTTTTTAAAAAAAAAAAAAAAAAGTGTACACTGACCAGAAATGGAAAGTCAGGGGAAAAAATGACAAAAATGGCAAGTTTTACCTAATGTGTATTTTACTACTGGTTTCGGGGAATCAAAACATGATTTGGACGGTGGGCTAGCTGGCTGGTTGGTTTTGCTGTCCTGGGGATAGATGGAACCCAGGACCCGGTATGTGCTAGACAAATACTCTACACCGAGCTATGGCCCATCCCTGACCATGGGTACTCATTCAGGCCCAGGGGAGCTTCTGATGCTAATGTGTGCATTGGGGGATTGAGTCAAGAGGACTTAACTATTCTCAGAGAAGCCTGTGCTCTCTATAATCTCCCCAAATGAAAGCCACAAGCCCAGAGAGTCCCAAGCATGGCCCTTGAGCTGCAGCTTGCTATGAGAATACTCAGAACCTGGCAGCTCCATCAGCCCCACCCTAGCTCAGGATAGAAACAGCTGTCATCATTTTATTTTTTTTTCGAGACAGGGTTTCTCTGTATAGCCCTGGCCACCCTGGAACTGACTCTGTAGACCAGGCTGGCCTCGAACTTACAAAAAGATCCACCTGCCTCTGTCTCCCAAGTGCTGAGATTAAAGGTGTGCGCCACCACTGCCCGGCTAGCTGTCATCATTTTTATCTCCATTAGCATCAAAGGAGAGCGATCAGTCCATGGGGGCTGGTATCAATGGCAGCCAAAGCTGACTCCAGACTCCCTGCCCCCTCACTGCCTCTGCCTCCTACATCCACTCCTGGGCCACATGCACAGGAAAGTCTGTGGGGTCTCGCCACAGGGTGGGCGTGTGCTGCCTGTTCTGGGAGCATTCCTGCTTTGGAACTCTCACTGGGAGAAGGGCAGTTTGGCTTGTTTATCTGTCTTGTGTTTCCCAGCTCTGCACTTCACAGAGCTCATCTCCCAAGTCCAGATGGAGAAGCCACCCCAGACGCATTTCATTCCCACAGTGAATTTCACCTCACCACAGGGGTGGTGAGCACAGCTGCTTAGTGCAGTGACCGTGTCTGAGGAATCTATCAGCATGCACCAAATCTCTGGCTCCCAAGGCCCCAACTTGACCCATTTGCTTATGGCCATTTTCTCCAAACAGATTAAATGCTGGCAAAGGGGAGAGAGACAGAGACAGAGACAGAGACAGAGACAGAGAGCAAAGAAAAATATCTGGAGGGGAGAGGGAAACATGAAACCAAATGTGAACAGTGAGCCATGGGCCTGGGAACCAGGAACCTGGCATCTAAACCCACCTACATCTAGCTCACACCCTTAACCTCAGGCACAACCTGCCAAGCAGGAAAATTTTTCCCTTGAAACCTTAATTCTGAAAACCCCCAAAGATTGATAGTGTCTGGTAACAGCTCAGTGATTCAGACAGATGTGTGGAAGAACAGGAGGCCATGGACCAGCCTCGGCTGGCAGCCCACACGTCAATCACGATGCCACAGCCTCTGTGACCTGGGCACCTACTAAGTGCCAGGATGTGTGAGTCTCACCATGCCTTCCAGGAAGAAGCTGGGTCTGTCCACTTCATCTCTATCACTGACTTAACTCTCCATCTACCCACCCCCACCCCAATACCCTTTTCTAAGCATCTCATAGATGAAGACAGTGAATCCCAGAGGACCCTCAGCTAGGTGGGGTGTGGGAGAAAGTTCTGAAGATGTGTTCATCTTTATTGATGTATTAGTTACTTTCCTAATGCTGTGATAAATCACCAAATAGTTATTTGGGGCCTATGGCTCCAGAGGGTGAGGGTCCATCATGGGAGGGACAGTAGATGGCAGGTATGGTGGCCGGAGCTGGAAGCTGAAGGCTCACATCTAGAACAGTAAGCAGGAAACAGTGAGTGTGCTGGAAACCATGGATTCTGAAACCTCAAAGCCTGCTACCAGTGGCACTTCCGGCAAGGCGACACTCCCTAAACCTCCCCAAACAGGCCTACCAGCTGGGGACCAAGTGTCCAGATGAGACACCACTTCCAAACCACCACAGCCGACTTGATGCCGCTAAGCCTCAGTTTCTTCAACAGTAGAAGGAATACAATGATAGCAACCACCTCCACGGGTAGATAATGATGCTGTACTGCAAACAGTATGTTGAGAGTCATCAAACAGACACAAACTCCTCCTGGAATGAGGCACAAAGGTGAACCTGTAAGGGGCACTAGATGCTGGCTGTCAGTGTCATTGAAGAAGGAAGCCTAGCTCTGGGGCAAAGAGTTTTTTAAATTTATTTTTAATTATGTCTGTGTGTCTGTGTGGGGGTGTGTGCATTCCAACACAGTTGCCCACAATGGCCAGAAACATCAGATCTGGAGCTGGAGTTACAGGAAATTGTGAGCTTCCCAGTGCAGGAGCTGGAAATCAAACTTGGCTCCTCTGCGAGAGTACTGTGCGCTTTTAACCACTGAGCCATCTCTCCAGCCCAAGGTGGAGGTATTTCAACAGCGGCTAGGAAGATGGCTCATTTGTGTGCAACCTTGAGGACCGGAGTTTGCATCCCCAGAAACCCACGTAACTGCGAGGTGGTCTAGGCAGACGCCTGCAATCCCAGTCTTTGAAGGCAGAGACGGGATCTCCATAGCAAGCTGGCTGGACCAGCCCTATGGGTGAGCTCTAAGTTTGATGGAGAGACCCTGCCTCAGTGAATAAGATAGAAGAGCCATAGAGGATGATTCGAGACCCAACCCTTGAGTTTCCACATGCATGTTTTCCCATGTGTGCCCCCCCCCCACGTGCATACACACACTTGTATTCCACACATACATGAAAATGGAGAAAAGGTATTAGTTTTACGAAAGCTCTTGGGGGCATCCCCTAGGGAATGCTCATGGCCAGTTGACAACAGGCCATGGACTGTGCTGTTGACCTGTGCTTTTCCCGTGATTCCTCCTCAGGCTCTATGAACCAGGTATAATTATTGTTACTCACATTTGAGAGAAGAGGAAACTGAGGCACAGAGGACCATTAGACAGAAAACAGTAGAGTCAGATTCAAACCCATGCCCTCAGTCCCCTGGCCTCTCACACAATTTTGCTCTCTTTTCCAGTTTGGTACCGACTGGGCCGTGTACATGACCAA
Source organism: Peromyscus melanophrys (assembly GCA_902168415.1). Lineage (NCBI taxonomy): Eukaryota > Metazoa > Chordata > Mammalia > Rodentia > Cricetidae > Peromyscus > Peromyscus melanophrys. The sequence continues at coordinate 6,461 of CABHPR010141634.1, forward strand.
GCCAGATGGCACATACGTAGTCAGGACAGTCCGGGAGCTGCTGCCGGCCTCATTTGGGCCTGAAGACCTGCAGAAGGTTCAGTGAAGCTAAAGAATAGAATGCCTGCCTGTGTGGGCTTGGGTTCGCTACCTAAGGGCCAGGTCCTGGAAGATTTCATAATGATGCTGTCCCTGGCTGGGCCTGGAGACCTGGCTGAGACCTGGGTGGTCCCAAATGGCTAGGCAAGGGCGACCTTGATTCACACACACCACAGTCTCCCCTAGAGTGATGGAAGCTATCACTCAGCCTGGGCCAAAGCCTGCATCCTCCTGGAGACTCGGATCACTCCACCCCACCTCTCCCTCCTGCAGGCCCTGACATTCCAGGCCTGGCCTGCCTCCCTGCCAGCCTCTCAAGGTGCTGTCCTGTTCCGCGTGACTTTTCTGATTATAAACCACAGAACGTCCTGACTGAGAACCTGTTTTTGCTTTTAGTCTCTGTATGCAGCTCTCAGGGGGTGGTTCGTCTCGTGGGGCGGGCTTCGCTGTTTTCTTCTGCCAGAGGATATAGGTGATTCCCAGTGCACCTCTCTAAGTGGCACCTGAAGTCAGAGGCTCCTTGCCCCTGTGTTCCTGGGTGGGAGGCCCGTAGGCAGGGTTTGATTCCAGGAGCCCACTTGCTATAGTATGGACACGGGATGGAAGCTGGGTCATTGGGGGTGTGTCCCCGAAGGACATGGAGGTATCCAGACTTCCTCTTCCTCCTCCTCCACTTCCTAGCTATGAGGTGAGCTGGTCTTTGCCACACATTCACAATGATATGCACCGCGCCCAACCAGAGGCTGAGAGTCAAGGGGCCCCCAGCCAGAGCCCCCCAAACTAAGCCCAAATAAACCTCTCCTCTTCACAAGTTGATTCTCCCAGATATTTGTTACAGGGCAGAAAGCTGACTGACACACCATTTCTAGGGGCTGGTTTGGCCTCAGTAGAGACCTGAGCCCCGATGTCACCTGTAGTTGGACTTTTCTTTGGTAGTTGGGCTACCAACTCACAAATAATGACATGGGGACTTTCTGTTAATTATGAAAGTTCGGCCTCAGCTTAGGCTTGTTTCTAACTAGCTCTTATAACTTAAATTAACCCATTTTTATTTATCTACGTGCTGCCACCCACATGGCTCATGGCTTTTACCTCTCTCATCCTGTGTGTCCTCAGTGTCTGACTGGCAACTCTCACACACCTAGATTCCTCCTCCTCTTCCTTACCCTCCCCAGAAATCCCGCCTATATCTCCTGCCTAGCTATTGGCCGTTCAGCTTTTTATTACACCAGTCACAGCAATACATCTTCACACAGTGCACACATATCCCACAACAGCCACCCACTGCCACAGCTGTAACGGGCACAGTGGAAGGGGAGGCATGGGCAAGGTAGAAAAGATAGCTCTCGGGACCCGCTCTTTTGTACTACTCTTCGTTTTCAATGCTCAGTGTACACTCTAGCCACTGAGCCACATGCCGGCCCGTGATTCCCTTAACTCTACGGTAACAGCTCTGTGACGGTGCTGGGACACAGCAGGAGACAAAATGAAGTCCCTACCTTCCCAGAGCTCAGTCTCACGGTATTTCATGTCAGTCGAGGGGAAGACAATGTCAGGGGACAGATGGCAGAGAGCTCCCCAGAGAAGACAGCCATATTTCAGCCAGGGGTTAAGAAAGGTCAAGACAGGTCTGCCAGTTAGGAGCATACAAAAGATTGTTCCGTGAGGCTCTGGGGGTTTGGGGTGGGTAAAAGACAAGGCACAAATACAGGCAAGGCACTTCATGAAAGCAGGCATTACTCAACAGAAGCTTCCAGAAACTAGTTGAACGGTATCCCCTCGGAAGAGCTCTAGTTTCTGGCCCAGGAGAGGCTGGGATGTTAAAACCCAAGCATTTTCACTTGGCAACTAGCTGCGCAGCCCACGCTGACGAGCCGAGTTTTCAGAGCCCCACATGCTCTATTGTTCAGCGTGCCAGTGTCTTCAGAACCCTAAGGCGCAGTCCTAGATTCTGGTGGAAACAAAGAGAAGCGTGTGTGTCGCCTCTGCTCTTGCCAGCTGCCGCCTGCCTCCTTCAGCCCCACGATGCTTGAGGATTTCCTCTGGGCAGGAACAAGGTCACAACTACAATGACAGACACTAGCGGTACACAGTGCCCGTGTCTCAGAAGAAAGCCACTGTTCATGAACAAGAAGCTGGGTGTCGTGGTGTGGGCCCGGAATCTTAGCTACCGGGAGGCTCACTTAGGAGGAACATGAGTTCAAGGCCAGTCTGGGTTATATGGTAATTTGAGAGCCAGCCTGGGAAATTTAATAAGACCCCACCTGAAGAAGAAAGATAAGGGCTAAAGATTTGGCTCAATGGTTAAGAGCATTTAGCATGCACTGCTCTTGCAGAGGACTGGGGTTCAGTTCTCAGCATCTACATTAAGTGGCTCACGCCTGCTTGTAACTCCAGATCCAGGGATCCAACACTCTTTTCTGGGTTCCATAGGCACCCATGCACATGGGATGCACATAATGTCACACAGAAACACGCATATATACAGAAATAAAAATAAATAAGAAGGTCGGGCGGTGGTCGCACACGCCTTTAATCCTAGCACTCGGGAGGCAGAGGTAGGTGGATCTCTGTGAGTTCGAGGCCAGCCTGGTCTACAAAGCGAGTTCCAGGAAAGGCGCAAAGCTACACAGAAAAACCCTGTCTCAAAATAAATAAATAAATAAATAAACAAATAAATAAATAAAAAGTAATGAGGCAGGTGGATCTCTGTGAATTTGAGGCCAACCTGATCTACACAGTGAGTTCCAGGACAGCCAGGGCTATGTAGAGAGATCTTGTCTATAAATAAATAAATAGATAAATTGTTTTGTTTAAGGGCTAGGGACATAACTCAGTGGCAGAGTACTCACCTAGCATGTGCAAGGCTCCAACTTCAATCCACAACATTGCAAAAAGAAAGAGAATGATGGGCTGGTGGGGGGTGGGGGGTGAGGAAGAAGAAACAGAGCTGGGGATGTAGCTCAGTGGTAGAGTACTTGTCTAGTATGTGTGAGGCCCTGGTCATTCCCACCATCACAAAGATAGAGGGTGGAGAGAAAGATCATAGAGATAGATGATAGATAGATAGATAGGTAGGTAGATAGATAAATAGATAGATAGGTAGATAGATACATAGATACATAGATACATAGATAGATACATAGATAGTAGATACATGATAGATTATAGATAGATATTGATGATAGATGATAGGTAATAGATGATAGATTATAGACAGATGATAAATCGATGATAGACAAATGACAGGTAGGTAATAGATGATACAGATTCTAGATTATGATAGATAACTGATAGATGGTAGATAGATAGTTAGAAATAGATAATGATGATAGATGATAGATTAATGATAGGTAGCTAGCTTTACTGAGTCTCAGACATGCTCATTTCACAAGTGATTACATGAACACAAGGCTGAACTAGAAACTGTTGATGTTTGATGAAAAAACATAAGAGGGGAAAAATTAAAAGCTCTACACGTGCACAGGAAAATATAGGGCACAGGGGTTCTATCAGTTCCCTGCCACTCTGTGAAAATCGCCCTGGGACAGCAAGCATGTATTATCTCAGTTTCTCAGGGTCAGGATTCTGAGCTGAGCTGAGTCTTCGGCTCTCTCGAAAGGCTTCAGAGAGGGTGTGAGCCTGGGTTGCCATGTCATCTGAAGACTAGATTGGTGCAGATCTGCAAAGCTGACACACACAGCTAATGACAGGATTTGGTTCCTCACGAGCAGCTGCTGTTGTGACTGGGTTCCTTGTTCTTGTAGGGTAGTTAGCTCATGGCAGCTGGGTTCTCTTGGAATAAGCAAGAGAGCGGAGCTGAGAAGCACAGAAAGCTGAATCTCTCTGTGGGCCACATACTGTATATTTCCATGCCACTGTTGGTGACAACTTTTTTTTTTTTTAGTTTATTTATTTATTATGCATACAGTGTTCTGCCTGCATGTGTGCCTGAAGGCCAGAAGAGGGCACCAGATCTCATTACAGATGGTTGTGAGCCACCATGTGGTTGCTGGGAATTGAACTCAGGACCTCTGGAAGAGCTGCCAGTGCTCTTAACCTCTGGGCCATCTCTCCAGCCCCTGGCTGATGACAATTTAAAGGAGGAAGAGTCTATTAACTTCTGATCTCAGAGGTCAAGTGCATTGCGATGAGGAGGACCCAGTGAGGCTGAACAGGTGACTGCTGCGGTGGTCAGGGAACAGACAAGGAACACTCCTGCTCAGCTGGCTTTCTCCCTCCCCCCTTTCACTCTGTGAAGTCCCCAGCCCCTGGGAGAGTAGTGAGTCTTCCCTCCTCACTTAATCCTCTCTGGACACACCTTCACGGACACCTAGAGGTGAGCTTCACCTGCATGCTTCTAAACCCGTCACGTTAACAATGAAGATTGATCACACCTCCAACTGTGTGCACACATCCTATGCTGGCAGTGATTCCCTGAGGCCCAGTCCCTATCCTTTGTGTTCACACAGGGCCATAAATATTCTAAAAATACAGGTGTTGAAAATGTACGTGGGCAAGGAAAAGAAAAGGAGACAAGAAAGGATGCCAGTGGCAGGAGGGTCAGCAGAAGCAAGCATGGCTGGCCCTGTGCGGGAGTCCACCTGACTGCAAAGGAAACCATGCGTTCCAAGACAGGGAGGCTGTGGCATGGCCAGCCTAGCCCCTGAAATAGCTCTCTTCTAAATCAGGAGTTGCACAGCTGCAAGTATAGCTCCATCAGAAGAATGCTTATCTATAGGCACCAGGCTCTGGGTTCTCTCCTCATATCCATGTAAAGCAGCTGAAGTAAGGCTTCCCAACACTGGAGAGGATCAGAAGTTCAAGGCCATCCTCTAATACATATACAATATGAGATCTGCATGGCCTACATGAAACCCTGTTTCAAGAAAAAAAATGGGGTTAGGGAAAAGCAGTAGCGATGTAGGGGAAACTGTGGTGATATATTGTGTACCCCAATATCTTGTGTACCCTAATAAACTTACCTAGGGATCAGAGGACAGAGTCAGCCACTAGATTAGACATAGAGGTCAGACAGTGGTGGTACACACCCTTAATCTTATCACTAGGGAAACAGAGATCCATCTCTGTGAGTTCAAGGCCACATTGGGAACACAGCCAGGTGTAATGGCACACACCTTTAATCCCAACACTTGAGATCTCATGCCTTTGCTTGGGAAGCACATACACCTTTAATCCCAGGAAGTAATATGGCAGGACACAGAAAGGTATATAAGGCATGAGGAAACAGGAAATCACTTTCTTTTTTTTTTTTTTTTGGTTTTTGAAGACAGGGTTTCTCTGTGTAGCTTTGTGCCTTTCCTGGAACTCACTCTGTAGCCCAGGCTGGCCTCAAACTCACAGAGATCCACCTGGCTCTGGCTCCCGAGTGCTGGGATCAAAGGCGTGCGCCACCACCGCCCAGCCCAATCACCCTCTCTTTTAGTGGAGGATTTTGTAGGGGTAAGAACTAGTGGCTTGCTCTCTACCTCTCTGATCTTTCAGGATTTACTCCCAATATCTGGCTCTGAGTTTTTTATTAATAAGACTGTTTAGCAATTTGTGTTACAGGAAACTATTAAAAAATAGCTCAAAAGTAAAATTTCATTGCCTCTGGGCTAGAGGCAAGGCTTGGGGAGGGTTGGGACTGGAGACAGCTGCCACATTTTTCATGATGTAGCAGAGAAAGTCCACTGAAGGCTTGTATTCCCAGGAGACTTTCAAACAAAGGCTGGGGACCCAGATCGCCTTTCATTGGGTGCCAGGGAAGCCAGGTTTAAACATCACAGCCCCTGTTCTTAAAGAACTCACATGTTACACGGGGAGAGAGAAAGAGCTTCCAGTCCATTCCAGAGAAAGTCAAGGGAGGTTTCGGGGGCCCTGAGTGTGAATAGAGACTTGGAGAAGTAGATTAGACCATCAGAATCAGAGAGATGACTGGGGAACAGCAAATGCTCCTAGTATTGCTGGGCCTTAAAGGGAAGGAGAGGGACAGAAAGATGCCGGATAAATAGTGAAGAACACTCTGTGCCTAGACGAGGATCTTAGACTTTGTTCTAAGAGCAATAAGCCAGGACAGAGAGCCTGGAGAGGACTTTGCAGCAGGTGGCATAGCTGTGTTTTTTCCATGAGTCTTCATTACAGGGCAGCCAAAAATGAACAGCACAAACCACACACAGCTAAACTTCTCAACAATATGGCATCTCCCTGTCCCACTGCCCATCATGTCTCCGTCTTGGCCCAGGCACCATGGTGATGCTTCCTCCCTGTGAAATGTCACGGTCTGTCCACTGTGTTCTGATGGTAACCTCTAAGGCCTCAGCCAAGGAGTTTTAGGGGGCAGGATTTTGACCTGGTCTCAGCTTTGCTCTGTCAACAGTTCCAGCAGCCTGCCAGCCCCCGCAACCACCCCCCACCCCCCCCCCCCCCCCCACCCCCAGTTCACAGATAGCGTTTCTGAAATGGGCTGTGGTTAGAGGACATTGCTGCTTTGGGAAAATGTGTCCATCCCTGCCAGGAGGGGACAGAGCGATGAGCTGGTGAGCCAGTGCCAAGGGATGCTGTCCGGAAAGGACAGGACAAACGCACTCAAAGGCTGGTTTTTTGTTTTTTTTTTTTAAATTGCCCTTTTCCATTTTTCCATTAGCATCGGCTTTTCCCCTCATGTCCTTTGGGAGAAGGTTAAACGATGCTGCTCAGGAATATTATGTACTTTACCAAAACTCAGATGTCCTTTGTGCACGGAGGGAGCGTGCTGTGCAGACACAGGATGCCCGCGGCAGGGAAGTAGACCGGAGACGGGTCCGGTGGCCTCGCCAGCACCCTTTCTGTCCTCTCGTTCTTGTCTCTGAGCAGATCAAAACTAATCTGGCACATTGCTGCTGTCTGATGTGCTGTGGATGAGCGGCTGTCTCGTATAGAATATTAAACCTGCAATGTAAGCAGGACTCTCCACAGAAGGCCATGTCCCACGTCCCCATTTTGACCTTCTTGGGTATCAGTGCCAAGCTGGGGAGACGTTATAGGGAACTGGGGATTAGCCACCTCTGTGACTCTTAGTGCCACAGAAAGGTTTCCATCACAGGACAAATGGGGGCTGGGAAGATGGCTTATTGGGTAAAGTATTTGCTGCACAAACATGACCTGAGTTCGAATCCCAATGCCTACATAAAAGCTGGGTGCAGCAGTGCATGTCTGTAAGCCCAGCATTGAGAGCGGAGGGGCAGAGACAGGCAGATCCCAAACTCACCAGCCTGTCGCTCTAGGCAAATGGGTGTGCTTCAAGCTCAGTGAGGGACCATGTCTCAAAAATAGATAGATAAATATTGTGGACAGCAAAAGAGGAGAATATTTGATGTTGGCCTCTGGCCTCTACATGCACAGAGAAGCACATAGCTCCTCATAAATCTAAAAAGAAAATAGAAGAGAGGTGAGGAGGGTTGGAAGAAAGGTACCTCCTGGGCCCCTATATAGATGACAGGTGGAGAGCACAGAGGTCCTCAGGCCCTGCCAGGAGCTATGTGCAGACATTACCTTTCTATACAGATCTCTGCCCAGGAATCAGGCTTCATGCTGTGCTTGGCCCAGACCTGTCAGAAGCAGCTAAGACTTCCCCTAAGAAGGAGACGTGAGCACATCCAATTTACAGCAGCAGGCTAATTAACATTAGCCTGGAGAATTCATTTCCAGCAGGCGGGTTACCTATCCCAGTTAGTGAGACTGCCTGCAGCTTAGAAGAACAAATCCCGAGGCTTATAACAAATGCACTCCTGCACTCCAAAGGATGCCCTTCTCAGGCTGAGGACTCATCACAAGCCTCATGGAAAAGGATTATGTTACAGAAGATTAGAAAACAAATCCTGCTGGGGATGGAGCTGAGCGGGTAGAGAGCTAGCCTATCGCAAATGAAGCCCGGGATTTGATCCTCAGTGCTGCATACTGTAGCTGGGTATGATAGCGCATCCTATAACCCCAGTACTGAGGAGGTGGCCCACCACCAAATTCTTACTGAAATAATGTACTCAGGGTCTGGGGCTCGGGGTAGAGCATGTTACAGGAGGCAGCGAGGAGAACAGAAATTGCACTGCACAGATCCGAGTGTACAGTGAGCGACATGAGTTCATCACATGGGCACACAGGTCATGAAAGAGGTCACCAGCACTCAGCATCCTGACTCCTAACACTACAGATCAGTCTCACTGCCTTTGAACATTATGTAAATTGAGTAACAACATTTGTCCTTTTATTTATTTATTTATCTATTTATTTATTTATTTATTTTGCAAGACAGGATTTCTCTGTGTAACAGTCCTGGTTGTCCTAGAACTCGATCTGTAGACCAGGCTGGCCTCGAACTCAGAGATCCACCTACTTCTGCCTCCCGAGTGCTAGGGGATTAAAGGCACCACACCTGCACACCTGGCTAGAATGAACCTTTTTTTTTTTTTGGTTTTTCGAGACAGGGTTCCTCTGTAGCTTTGGAGCCTGTCCTGGAAACTCACTCTGTAGACCAGGCTGGCCTCGAACTCACAGAGATCCACCTGTCTCTGCCTCCCGAGTGCTGGGATTAAAGGCGTGTACCTCCACCACCCGGCTTGGAATGATATTTTTTTATGTCACTATGTATCCCTGGCTGGCCTGGAACTATTTATGTGGGCCACCATACCCAGTACTCTGAACCTTCTTAAGGAGCATATGTATGCATTCTGTGAGTCTACAAGTAAGTGTGAAACTACTAGGTTCTCATCTGAATATCTAAAGGTACATATCTTATATACACATACTTTGTACCTACCATTCAAATATGGACCCCTTGGCAGTTGCCTGATTTCTATAGGTAAACTTCACTCATACACACACATATGCAAATAAGTTCATTTTGCAAACATTAGAACCTGGGTTAGATCCCTGGACCTCAGGGGTTTTGTTGTTGTTTTGTTTTATATGCATCGTTTTCCTACATATATGTCTGTCCACCACTTGTGTACCTGGTGCCTGAGGAGGCCAGGAGACAGTGTTGGATCCCCTGGAATTGGAGTTACAGATGATTGTGAGCCAATATGTGGGTGCTGGAAATCAAACCTGGCTCCTCTGGAAGAGCAGCAGCCGGTGCTCTGAATGGATAAGCCATCTCTCCAGCCTCCTGGGATTTTTTTTTTTTTTAATCTGAAAAGCTGAGTGTGGGGGCACACGCCTTTAATTCCAGTACTCAGCAGGCATACATTGTGGCTTTTGGTCAAGATTTGCC
>CABHPR010141635.1:8546-52051 GCA_902168415.1 Peromyscus melanophrys
GAGAGAGAGAGAGAGAGAGAGAGAGGGAGAGAGAGAGAGAGAGGGAGAGAGAGAGAGAGAGAGAGAGAGAGAGAGAGAGAGAGAGAGAGAGAATCTGCTATAAATATGGTATCTATTAATACATTTATTTAAAAAAACCACTTTAAATGTGAATGGTCCAAATATGCGAATTAAAGCACAGAGATTATCAAAGTAGCTAAATCCAAGACCCAGCTCTATGTTTTCCCACAAAGGCTCTAATTACCATATAAAGACCGTGTTAAAAGTGAAATGACATGGCTGCTAATTAAGGGAAGGCTGGAACAGCTGTACAAACACTAACAAAGCCGCCTGCTAAAGAGGAACAGTTTCCAGGCGAGGGAAGGTACTACATAATGATAAAGGAGTCAATCCTCCAAGAAGACACAGCAATTTTAAAAGTATATGTACCCAGCGGAGTGCCAAAACACTCCAGGCAACACAGGGAAGAAGCAAGGGGCAAAACTTCTTTCCCACTGGAAGACTTCAACACCCCTCTGTCAGCAACGGATAGATCAAGCAGGCAGAAAATCACTACGGGGACAGCTGACCTGAGCAGCACCATCCATCAGCCACATCTCATTGACATTTACAGAACACTCTGTCTAGCAGCAAAACACAGAGTCATCTCAAGTTGAAGAGCGCATTCGCCAGTCCAGGCTGCATTTGAGGACACAGGGGCATCTTCGCAAATTGAAGTGAAGGGAAGAGGCAGGGAAAATGGCTCAGTTGGTAAAGTGGCTACCATGTAAACATGAGGACCTGAGTTTGGATCATCAGCATCCAAGTAAAAATGGGGTGTGGCCACCCCCTGTGGTCCTAGCTCTGGAGAGGTGAAGGCAAGAGGTCACTGGGGTTCACTGGCCAGCCAGTCTTGTTCAGTTGCTGAGCTCCAGGTTCAGTGAGGGACCTTGTCTCAAAAGAAATAAGGTGAGGAGAAAAGGGAAGACACCCGTTGTTAATCTCTAGCCCCACATGTATGCACACACAGGTGCTGGGCACCCTCACATGCATGTTCACATACACACAAACACACACACACACACACACACACACACACACACACACACACACACTTAACCAATGAGAAAACAATGTTTATTCCTAGAATACTGAAAGTGACAGAAAGGCAGCCTGAGAACCCTCCAGTACTTGGAGACAGACACCGTATTTCTAAAGGATGCTTGGATTGAAGAAGGAAATACAGGAGAAATGTAAAGGGATACTGAACTAAATACAAATGATAAGACATTGAAAGTTGTAGAAGGGAGTAAAATTAATGATTAAAAATAAATCAATAGAAGTAAATTCATATCAGAGAATTAGAAAAGACACAAAATAAATAATCTAGACTCCCCCGGGCAGAGCTCAGGGGAAGGAGCAGGGGTTAAGTCAAGAAGAAAATAAATCAGGCCAAATAGAGCAGAAATTAATAAAACTGAGCCAGGAAAACAGTGGGGGAAATCAACAAAATTCAAGTTGATTCTTTGAAAGATATTATAATACTGATAGACTTCTATTTTGAAAAATCAAGAAAACAGACAAACTATCAAACAAACTATCAACGTCATAAGTTCAGTAAGGGTCATCATTGCTGTCGAGCCCAGTACCCACCACACAAACAGGAAGATCTCCAGTGCCTTAGTAAAAAGATGGAAGTGAAGGAGCATAAACCCATCTGCCCCAAATGCCAAAACAAAACAAGACGGAACAAAAAGCCCACTGTGAAACAACCACACACATACACAAACAAACAAAGCATTGAATTCATTTTGTGTTGGCCAACGACTCTGGGCATGAGGCCTGTCCTCATGTGTGTGGTTGATACACCAGGATTTTTTTGTTGTTAGCTTTGATTTTTGTTTTTTGAGAGAGTGAACAAGAGGTCAGGGAGAGAGAATATGAAAATGGATGAGTAGGAAGGTGGGGGATCTGGGAGGAATTGGGGTAGGAGAATATCACCACAATATATTGTATGAAAAAATTATACTAAAAATAAGGCTATGACCATAAACTTTATATTTTAGATGAAACAAATCAATTTTTAAAACATACAAACCACCAAAATTTATACCAGCAGGGAAAGATCACTTGAATAGGTTTGAATAGACATCTATATAAAGTAAATTAAATAAAAAACAAATCAATAATTCAATAAGCTGACAACAGAACAAAACAAAAACCAAATCCAAGATGATTGCATTTGAGCCTCTCCCAATCACTTAATTAAAACCTAGCACCAATTACTTAGAGAGACAAAGGGAGGGAAGAGCTTGGAATCCATTTTCTGAGGACAGCCTTTCAGTAACACCACAACTAGAAAATTTAGCAAAGGGAGAATCATGGGGGAAAGTATCTCACAAGAATTCCTCAACACTGGGCTGGGGAGATGGCACAGTAGTTAACATCACTGGCTACTCTTTCGCAAGACTAGGGATTGATTTCCAGCTCAAGTGGCTCCTGAGTGCCTATTACTCCAGGGAACCCAATGCTCTCTTCTAGCCTCTAATGGCATCTATAGTTACATGTACTTACACACACACACACACACACACACACACACACACACACACACACACATAATAAAGTAAATCTTAAAAAAATAATTCCTCAACAAAATGATAACTGGTCAAATCTAGCCACATATACAATAACTACACACAAGATCTGAGTGGAACTTACCGCAGTGAGACCAGCTCAGCATCAACAATTAACCAAAGGAATTGCACCTATCTACTGTTAAGAGAAGATGTTCATCAAGTCCACATCATTCATGAGAAAAACCCTGAGAACCTGGGACGGGAGGGGAGCGACCTTGATAAAAACATCATTACAAAGCTGCAGCTTTACCGCACAGCTCATGATGGAAGATGGAACCCTTTCTTCATGGTACTGGCAAGCAACTTTTCACCATGCAAAACCCAATATTGCAATAAGAAAAGAAAAGAACATATACACAAACACACACCCATACCTGAACAAACACCTCCCTATATATAAACATATGCCCATACAAACACATACATGCATACAGACACACAAAGAACCTGACATACAAACTTCCCATAAATAAACCCACACCTGCACACAAGTGCATTTACAAATACACAATCATACATACACACACACATACACACACACACACACACAAACACACAGAAAGAAGAAAATAAACACATTCACACATGTGAACACACACAATAAATCACATCAAAGGAGCATGGGGGTCACAAAAAAAAGCCTTAAAAAGCCAAAGCATACACCTGACATTGCATTTGGAAAAAATCCATACACACACACACACCCCAAATCAAATAACTCTTAAAAATAATAAGCAATTATAGCAAGGCCACAGGGTAGAAGAATAATGATAAAAGTCAGTTACTCTCTGGTATGCTAACAGCAGACAGTTGTAATTTGAAACTTTAAACCAATAGCAAGGATACATGAAGTATTTAAATACATATCTAATCCAAATGAAGAGAACTGAAGGAAGGTTATTAAAATAGCTGAATTCATTGGAGGGACAGCTTGTGCTCATGGGTCAAAAACCATGATACTGTTTAGATGCTGATTTTTCTCACATTCCACCCACAACACTGACCCAATGCAAATCCAGATGCCAGAAATGTATTCTGTAGATATTGATAAACTAATTATAAAGTTTATATGGAAAGAGGAGAGAACTTGAGACACCTTGACACTAAAGAGGGAGAGAGCTGAGGTGTCATGGTAGTTGGTTTCAAGACTTTGGAGGCACGATAATCAAAGACGTGTTGTGTTGACAAAAGCATGGACACAAATCAATGAAACAGGGTGGAGAGCCCACACAAGTGCAGCCCATCAATCTTTGACAAAAGGACAAAGACAATTTGATATAGAAAAAGTCTTTTCAAGAAATTCTGCTGTAGCAATTGGCTTCCCACATTTTAAAAACATAAGCCTGGACACAGGCCTTAAACCTTTTGCAAAAAGGAGCTCAATAGAAGCAATAGAGCTAAAAAGAAAAAATGAAAACCTAGACACTGAATGAAGAAAAATGTCTAAGGACACAGAGAGAGAAAATACCCTTATAAAAGTGACAAGTGGTATTGGCTTTGTCGAGGCAGCCTCAGGCACAACAGAAATATCCCCCAGCAAAGAGCCTGTTGGTCAGCTTCCCATCACAGTAAACAAACACCTGAGAAACTTGAGATAGGAAAGGTCTGTTCTGCCTAACAGTTTCAGTCCAGTGTGGCAGGGAGGGTGTGAGGGAGTAGAGAAGCTTATGTCATCTAGGCCAGTGAGAAGGAGGAAAATGGAAGAGGGAGAAGGGAGGAGGGAGGATGTTTGCACTAGCCAGTCTCCAGCTGATGAGGACAGGTGTTGCACACAGTCAGGGCAGGTCTTACCCTTCTGGTGCATCCTCTCTGGAGACTCCCTCACAGACACAGACGATGCTTTATTGATCTCCTAGGTGCTTCACAATGAAATCAAGTGGACAACCAGGATTAACCACTACAAAGACATGCACACGTGTCTTCCACAATTCAAAACAGCTAGTCTACGAAGGGCAGCTTTAAGACAAGCAGTGGGCTGGAAGAAAACATTCATATAAGGCAAAACTGACAGAGATGTATATCCAAAATTCAAAAGGACCAAACTCATAAAGCCACAGCAAGAAAGCAAGAAAATCAATTAAGAAATGGCAACAGAGCAAGTCCTTCATGAAAGGAAGGATTCACAGGGTAAATAAGCAGAGGAAAACGTTGTGTAGACTGTGGGCATTAGAAAATTAGAAAAACTAAAAACAACAGTGTGATCCACAACACATGTGATAAAACTTCTAAAATAAGTAAATGACAATAGCAACTTCTGCCTCAGAGTAGAGCAATAGCTCAAGCTAGCTCCTGGATAGGCACTTGAGAAGGCAGCTTAGAAACCAACCTGAGCCGGGGGGTGGTGGCGCACGCCTTTAATCCCAGCACTCGGGAGGCAGAGGCAGGCGGATCTCTGTGAGTTCGAGGCCAGCCTGGTCTCCAAAGCGAGTTCCAGGAAAGGCGCAAAGCTACACAGAGAAACCCTGTTTCGAAAAACCAAAAAAAAAGAAAAAAAAAAAAAAAAAAGAAACCAACCTGAACACAGTCTTACAGTGCCCAGTAAACATACTTCTGGCATTGCCAGGATTTGAAAATTTGCTTATAATCAGACAAGCAAGCAAACAAAATTCTTCATGGAAAAATTTGTGATGTCTTTATTCACATACATCAAGAACTTCAACAAGAGAACTGACGAGCCAAACATGGACCCTCAGTTGAGCAGCATCTTGTTCACTGACCCAAATGCAAATGTGAGTCTGAAGAAGTTCCACCATGAGAGACTGATCTTATGGCAGCTTGGAAGGGCCAAAACCACAGAAGTGGTCAATCCTTCAGTAGTCAGCACAGGATGAGGGAGAGAGGGGGAGGGACTCAGAGGGCACCCCACCATTAGGGGAGTGTGACATATAATTGCGTTTCTCAAAGCACATAGAACTTAGTGGACAAAGGCTAGCCTGCGTGAACACAACTGTACTTACAAGGATGACACCACCTTACAGCCAGGGAGGAGAGAGGAAAAGTCAACTTTGATGACTTTGGAGCTGAGGGAACTAGAGGCAGAAGAAAGAAGTAACAGTAGACATTCACCATGCTCTAGCAGATAGTTATTTCCCACAGGAGTGTGAGTTAGCAATTCCAAATCCGCTCCAGATGGACACTGGAAACAGAACAATTAAGTAAAGGGTCTCACTGCTGGAGAAGGCGAAGATTCACAAAGGCAGCAGGCCTGTGTGCTCTACATGCTGACTTAAGAGTTGGAGCGGTAGGTAGTGAATTCTTGGTGAGTTGAATGTGCACACAGATGGAATATTTGCACAAATGCATTTATATATGGTAAGTAAAGGCATATGCATCTGGGGTTCCTCTAGAGGTGGGGGTTCTGAATAGTAACAAGACACCAAGAATTTCAGCCTTGGCTTCTCATCCCTCTTAGATGTCTCATTGGGAACAAAGGCACAATGGATACAAGATGGACCTCAGTTCTTAGAATGCCAGAAAGAAAGGAAGAGCTACACATACAAACATACTCACACCCACACACCAGCATCTACACATGGACACCCCACACATCCACAAACACACCCCAGACACAACCCTCACAAACACACCCACACATATGTACACACAAACACACATGCACAGAAGCAGCCCTTGCATACGAATACCTTCCCACAAACTCATTCATACCCATTCCTGCACAAAACACCTCCCTACATATAAACACACGCCTACACAAACACACACATGCACACTGGCACACAAACAACTCCCACATACAAATACCCTTTCATAAATACACTCACGCCTGCACATAAGCATTTACAAACACACTCCCACACAAACACAATACCAACACCCCCCAAACACACATACATACATACAGATATATGAACATACAAACACACCTACACATGTGCGCACACAAGCACAAACATGCATGCACACACACGTACAAACATAATAAGTCATGTCAAAGGAACACAGGAGCCAGGACAGAATCTTAAGATGCCAGAGCTCGGTCACTTTTATCCACCGAGTTAATGAAGGAGGGTTAGATTATTACCCGGCATATACATCAAGGCTGCACTGAATCTGTATGCACTCTAATACCATAAGGATGATTCTCCTCCTAAGTAGGGCAATCTCAGTTTGTGGGTTTTCTCTGTGGATGTGCATCGCTCTCTTCTCCATGAATTCTGATGGCACACGTGACTTTCTGCCAGACTGTGTATGAAAGCTGGGGTAGAAAGGGGACCTCACATGGGGGAACCTGATATCTCCTCACCGTCACCCAGGTGAGTTTGCCACTCTCACCAACGAGAAGTGACAGGACCCGGCTACAGCTTCATGTGGAAGGTTTGGCCCTTCACCACTTGAACCTTCTCTGAAAATCCCTAAGATGATGGGAAAGCATCGGGTACCATCAGCAAGAAGGGAAGTCTGAGAGATCATCCTCCCGAAATCCCAGAGAAGCCTCAGAAGACATGACTAGAGATGATGTGTGAGCCTAGACAGGGTCCTGGGGTCAAAAGTGAAATCAGGAGGAAACTAAATAGAACTGAAGTGGAGACATGAGAGAGTGGCGGTCCATGGTGGCTGAGGAGTGGCCTCATCCCCACCACACTAATCTGTGAGATGCTGGTGAGAAAAGGAGGTGTGCTCTTAGCAGAAGCCAAGTACTACCTCACATTTTTTTTAAAGATATCGCATTGCCTTAAATAGAAAGTGTACTTAAAAATAGGATAAAGACCATCCCTGGGGAGAAAACAGGAAAATCGAATATCAGAGGAACTGCAAGAAAACCTCCCAGAGCTGACAAAATTCTTTATACGTACACAGCTTTAGGATACACATCCAGCCACCGGGAGATGGGAAGTTGAAGGCTTCTTGGTGTTCTTTTAGAAGTTAACCCTCGACGTGATTGACTGAGACTTAACAATGCTTTGGTAGGCTCGTTCTTGCCTTATATTCATTTTCAAATGATACTTTTATCTGTCCATTGTAAATACTGTATTGATCTGGGGGTGAGAAGGATTATAAAGCAGCCAGTATTTGCTAAGCATTCGCAATGAACTAAAATAAATCTATGTTCTTATATGGATTAAAACATTGCTTCCCTGCTCAGATAATTACATGGATATTCTGCAACCCCATTCAAAATCACTTATCCCCAATATAAACAAATCATATTAGTCTGCTTTATTTTTATGCTGCAAAATCTATTATTCTGTAGTATGTTATTATGCTGAAATGACTAAGGGTATTTATAAAATTGTAATCTTTAGCCCTGGAAGTGTAATTGGTAAAAAAAAATATTCCTCCTAAGAATCTTGAGGACTCTTTTCAACCTTCACAGTCCAAAATTATAAGGCTAGGTAACTGGAGGTTTAAAGTTTGGGTCTAGGGATTATAAGGTCTAGAGCAAGCATGCATGTCCTGGAAGGAAAGAAGTAAATTGACAGGAGACTATGCATAAATCCCCCTGAAAAGGCTAGCATTGTTTCACAAGTTCACAAGCCATGGGAAGGCTCAGTGGTCTGTGAAGGATGAAGAGGCTCGGGAGGGAGGAAGGACTTCTGCCCTTTGGTGTGGGGGGGGCAGCTGTGAGTCTCAGAAGAGGCAGGTTGGCTAAGGAGCCCTGAGGAGATCCACAGTGAGCTGAGCAGGGTCTGTGTGACCTGAGGACTGCCTGTGGTGCCCCGAGCCTGCACAAATGAGAACTTAAGTCACAGTACATCAAAGGCTGGTGGCAGCACTCCAGTCACCCTACCCCCCATCCGCACACCCCCCCTGCCCCATCCCTGCCCCTTCACGCAGTCCTTTCTCCCTGCTGAACTCCCAGTGAACTGCACGATACGATCCGTTGGTTTTCCCTTTGCCTAGACAAAATACCTAGCAAAAGTAGCTGAAGCAGGAAGGGTCTATTTCAACTCATAGTGTGAAGGTATGATCCATCACTGCAGGAAAGACATGGCAGTATGAACTTGAGGCAGCTTGTCACACTGAGTCCATGTTCAGGAAACAGTAGCAAAATTACAGTTATGAAATAGCAATGAAAATAATTTTATGGTTGGGGGTCACCACAACATGAGGAACTGAAGTAAAGGGTCACTGCATTGGGAAGGTTGAGAACCACTGGTCTAAAGTTTAGGAAAGTATAACCATCAAAGCTCCTTAGAGCAGTGATAGCAAAAAACCATGTGGGTGCCACAGGACATGATCCCTGAGACACCAAGGCCCAGGTCCAGAAGCTAACTGCCTGTAAATCAAGACAGGCCAAGACAGGCTCAGGGCATTTTCTCAGTTTCTTTTCCCTCCTGGAGATCTTGCCCTTGCCACTGAAGCAGTTGACACAGAAGTCTTAGAGGGCATCTCTTCTAATGAGCCCTTTCTTTTCTGGAAGTGGGGAATGAGGTTTCTCTGTAGTCTACCTTCTCTTGCAGTCAGTCAGCTGTCAGGAAGGCTCAATGGCCTGGTAGGTGTTAGAAAGACACGTGCAGCCATGCCCATCAACTTGCCAAATTCCCCAAAGGCTTCAGGACCAGCTCAGGATCTTATCAACGAGATTGCAAATTTTTGTTTTCCTGTATCATGCATATAGAAAGATGTATGATCCTCCGGCATCACAGCCAGAGAATAAAATACCTTGTTGCCCATCTTATCTCAACGCAGTTTCTAAGAAGGCAGCTCCAACACTGTGAACGGTCATGCCAACGTTGCCAGCAGATTATAGGACACATTCCTGGAGGGCTGAGCTGGGAGAAGAGAGTCTTCATGGCTCAAGGAGCCAACAAGATCCAATTCTGTTCTTTTCTAAATCATCATGAACCAAGAACCAGAGCAAAGCCACCTTGCCCAGGGCAGTGTGCCTGGGGAGAAGACACTTGAAGGTTCAGAGGGTATGGGATGGGAATGACCTGGGGATAGCCCCTGGTAGGAGCATCAGTCAGGGAAGAAAGGGGGAAAGGTCAGCATTTACTGCCCTCTCTCTTGGGTCCCAGAGTGGAGCCAGGTCTTTGGCCTTCCTTCTGTTTCCTTGGTGTAAGAAATAAACCATTGTAGTTTATTTTCTGTATGAGGTGTGTTTAGCTCCATCTCATCAGAGAGTCACGGACAACCAGGAGGCTCCAGGCCCCTGTCTTCTCTGGCTGGCTGTTGGTGTCTGCTTGTTTTGGTGTTGTCAGTTAATCCTGGGGTTGAAAAGCTACAGCCAGTCTGCTGCATGACTGAGGCCACATATCAGAAAATGAAGGGATGGATCCCCAGGATATACATTAGATACAGCTTTTTGTCCTGAACCAACAGGAGAGGTGATCTGGGAAGGAGACAGTGCTAGACACAGAAGACTGTACCTCCCTGAAGAACTTAACCAATGAGGATTTGGGCACAGGGCAATGCAATTAGGGACTATAAAAACTACTGTTTTGCGCTAAATTGTCAGGCTAACCACATTTGCCTTTTTCCTAGGCCGAGGAGCTACTTTGCAAGACCATAAAGTAAGCTGCTTTGCTCTCACTGCCCTGAGTCTGCCACACTCTTACTATGGAGTGAAGACTATGGCCTATCTCACCGTCCAGGCTCTTCTTGAATGTTTTTCCCATGGTTGAGAGTAAGATGTGAGAAAGTGATGGAGAGTTTTCCAAAGCTACTCAATGGAGCAGAGGAGTCTGCTTGGCCTCAGTGGCCACTTTAGTGTTTAGGAGTCTCCCAAAGGACCACCTGCCTGCATTCACAGGAAGAATTCGGGGTGGTCAAGACCTTGGGCTCCTGCAGATGGCTAGATGGGTTGAAATTCTGACCACACCATGACCATGCCCGCTGCTTCCCAGGCTGGTCACTCAGCCGGTCAAGCTGGTGTTGAGTGTTGCTTAATGAAGCTGTGCACATGAGCAGGACAGTGAGGTCCAGGCTCTACTCCAGGCAGGCATACTCTGAAATGCTGTGGTACCCTCTGTCACTGGGAGAACAAAGTTCACAGAAGTGCTCAGGGCAGGCAGGGAAGAAGGCTCTGACTCTGCTCCCACCATTGTGGTCAATACCTCTTGAGCAGGGCAGCAGCAAGAGTTCAATTCCTTGGAGGACTTCCAGCTCCCCACCCCGGCATAGGGACGTTCCTTGGCCCAAGGCTTCTTTGGAGAGAGAGTTGCGGCAGGTAGCAAGTCTGGCCTTCCACTCAGGAGCTCTTGCTGAGTGTTAGCTGCTGTGGTAGCTGTTGCTTTTACCCACATCCCCAAGGAGCTCTATGTCTCAAGCCCTGAGCCATACTCATTGAACCCTCACAGACCCCTTTGCAGATGTACAAGGCCAAAGTCTATACTGCCCTGAACTCTCATT
The DNA here is from genome assembly GCA_902168415.1 of Peromyscus melanophrys. Lineage (NCBI taxonomy): Eukaryota > Metazoa > Chordata > Mammalia > Rodentia > Cricetidae > Peromyscus > Peromyscus melanophrys. Next base: position 19,478 of record CABHPR010141635.1, read on the forward strand.
GAGAGTCCTGAGAACTGTCTATCTGCCCCTGATGTGGCCCCTGGGGTTCAAAGCTCTACGGCTTCAGAGTCTCTGGAGTTGGTTGTACCACAGATGAGGACTCAGGCAGAATGTAAAGGCACTTGCTGCCCAGCCTAGAAACCCGAGTTGAAAACCAAGGACCCAGTGGTAGAAGGAGAGCTCTCCTCTGACCTACATGTGTGTATTATGGCATGTGAATGTGTGCGTGCACATGCACGCACACAAACACACACACATACACACACAATCAATCAATCAATCAATCAAATGTAATTTTAAAAAGATTATAAAAAATAATTAGACCCTGGTGGTCGTAGCACACACCTTTAATCCCAGCAGAGGCAGGCAGATCTCTGTGAGTTTGAGGCCAGCCTGGTCTACAGAGCGAGATCCAGGAAAGGCACCAAAACAACACAGAGAAATTCTGTCTTGAAAAAACAACAACAAAAAAAAATTAGATGGAGAGTCAAGGAGGAGGAGGAGGATGGCCACCAATGAAAATTCACCACAGCTGGCTGCACAATGACTCCATATGATATTTTCCCACTGTCTCAAGTTACTCCACTAGAGAGAGGCAGAGGTTGGAGTGGTTAGGGACATGGGCAGTCCAAAAGCCTGTCCTCAGATGAACTCAACCATACCCTAAAAATGAGGGGGCATGAGCTGTCACCATAGAGTCTGTCCTCCATGGTCAGTGGGAGAGGCCCTGAAGTCCCTGTCTTCCTGAAAAGTGTGGCTGGAAGTCAGAAGTGGTCTGAGGGACACAGTGTGGGGAAGAAGATACCAACTGCACAGTCCCGGCTTCTCCATCAGATCTCAAACCTGTCCCTGCTCCATACAGAGGCCTTCGTCTGGAATCAGGAAATCAGCCTTCCTCGCAGCCTGCCAGCCACCCCACGTGAGAGACGGTCCAGCGACTCCTGCTTTCGCCAGATGGGGTTGTTCTGAAAAACCATACAAGATGAAAAGTTATTTAAAAGTGTGTTTAAAGCCATAAAATATTAAAGTAATGTGAGGTATTATTAGGCCTGGCATTTAATACAACACCATTAAAGCTGTTACCGTTTATTTTTAATTTTATAAGCTAAGCTAATGCCTGTCTAATTTTGAAATGTTTCCCAAACCACTGTAACGAGTACATAAAAGCAGGAATGATGGGGTTTGTACAAGCTGGGGCTTCTCGGGGGGAAGGCCAGCATAAATCCCTGGGCACATTCCCTTCCCAGTCATTCCCAGAAGTCTCCTCTTCCCCTGTGAACAGACACAGAGGAAGCCCATCCCTTCCTGGACTTTCCTAATGCACTTGGCCGTCTAGGACAAAGAGGCTGAAGCCATGGGCACTAAGTGGAAGCAGTGACTTGGCTGGGTCAGTGTTACTGTTCAAGGGGAGAGTGCCCTCCCTCTGGACATGAGAAACCCTGTTTGCTGTGCAATTGTCAGGTCCTGTTCTAGGGTGCTTTCTGTGGTTGTGACAAAAAACACTGATTAAAACCATCTTGAGAAGGAAGGAGTTTATTTCACCTGAGAGTTTCATGACAGTCCATCATGAAGGGAAGTCAGGGCAGGAACCTGAAGGCAAGAACTGAAGCAGATCCCATGGAGGAACGCTACCTACTGACTTGCTCCACACGGCTCTCAGGCTGTTTCTTAAACAGCCCAGGACCACCTGCCCAGAGATGGAACTAACCACAATGTGCTGGGCCCTCTCACGCTTATCATTAATCAAGAAAATCTCCACACACGAGTCTAAAGATGGAGGTATTTCCTCAGTCAAGGTTCCCTCTTCCCAGATGACCACGGTTTGTGTCAAGTTGAAAGAAATGTATCTAGCACAGGGCCCACACCCTCACAAGTCCTCATGGGCCGGATGCAAGGGTTCTGCACAGGTGGTAAGGCGTGCTGTGCACAGGGCACATGTTAAGCAGGGAGACAGCACCTTGAAAATGGACCCAGCACCACAGAGCAGAGCAGCATTCAGCTTCAAAATTAAGAGTATCATGTGGGTTAACTCTGCATTGGAACATCACGGAGTCTCCAGGATAGACAGGTCTCTGTGACCTCAGGTCCAGGGTACCCTTTGAGCACCACATCTCCTGGGCTTGCCGCTGTGTGTCAGGGCTTCCTGGGTACATGTTCACCTTCCTGGATGATGTGGGCTTTGGGAGCTGCAGCTGAGCTAGACAGCAGCACCCTATATACTGTATGAAGCTGATGAGTGGTCAGAAGAACCAGCGAACACTCAGAGCCAGACTCCACCTCCTCCTCCAGGACCAAGGGCTTTCCTTTGCACCCCAGACTTTCTGTCCATCTTTGTACCTAACGATGGGACCCAGGGGCTCTGCAAACCTGGTGGGCTCTGTTTGTCTGTTTCCCCCACCCCGCTCTTCATAAAATGACATTGCATGCTTCACAGAGTGTAGTGGAGTCTACACTGCTTAAGGCATGGTGAGTACTTAGTGTCTTCCCACTACTACCCTCTTTTATTTCCTAAGCATCAAGAAAGGAGCGTCCTCAGTCCGGTGTGGAGGGGACCATCACAAGTTTAACTGAATCATCCTGTCTGGTACTCTGCAAAGACACCACGTGCTCTGTCCTTGTGGAACTTGTAACTTGCCAAGGGTCACCTAGAGAGCCTTTCCCCCCAAGGTCTCCCCCAAAGGAAGAGGGCTGATTCACTGCCTGAAGCTCAAGGACACCCCTTGCACCTCCCCCAGGCGGGGAGAAGCAGAGCGTCTGTCACTATGCCTCAGCATGGCCTGTGATAGGGCTGAATGCTGTTCTGAGGAGATTCGGGCTCCTGTTATAGTAACAATCACTGTGACAGATGGGGAATCGGGTCATCTGGCCCATTCCTTCCTTTCTTCCTTTGTTCACTGAACATGAGGTCGGCAGGTGCCAGCGCTTTCGGCTGGAGACGGTCCAGGGTGGAAGAGCCATCCAGAGCCCTGCCTTTGGAGCAGGGTGGGTAATGGGGGCTCCAGCAAATGGCCAGAGGTCTGGGTCAGGCTGAGCACTCCTATCCACTAGCCACCAGGAGGTTCCTGCTTTCTTGAGTGAGCCTAGCTTCTTGCTTCTTCATTGTATAGAAAAACCCAGAACTTTCTCAAGATAGGCTGAGAACAAAATGAGATAATTTGTGTCGACCTCTGAGCCCAGGGCCCTCCCACTGTTCTAAATAAACATCACCTATTATTAATGTAGCTTTTGGAGGCTTTCGGAGGAGGCAAGAACTGAGCTAATGAGTGTTAGACAAAAAGAACCGTCAGGCCTCCCTTGCGAAGGGATCAGTAAGGAATGGAGCCCCAAGTTCCCCTGTTCAGCACCCACCCCACTGCTCTCCAATGCACCTGCCTCTGAGCACCCATTGCAGTCACCTCTGCCTTAATAATTTTGTTTATCTGCCTTTGCTTGTCTTATCCATCAGTGTGCTTCTACCTCTCTTGCCCCAGGGCCTTGCTAAGACAAATTTCATTTGTCAGAGATCATACACAAGACCTGGCAAAGCAATGAACTGATGGGCTCTCAGATGGTCCCCATGTGGCCTGAGTGAAGTCACCGTCCAGTTCCTGAAAGCGGCTGCTTAGGTGCTCAGCAGAGTGTCTCTGGTACCCTCTGCTGCTGTGGATGAGTCAGGACTGCCCTTTGTCTAGAAACCTCCATTGTCCTAGCAAGACCCAGTTATTCAGAGATCTGAGATAGGGTGGAATGAGATAAGCTGTGCTCCCCCTGCCTCTCATGGGATAGAGTCAGCAGCCATGGGCCAATCAGCAAGAGTCAATGGAGGATGATGGAGGAACAGCAAGGCAGCAACACCCTGTGCTGTCTGAGATGGTCCTGTGCCCAACTCCTTTGGTGTCAGCAAGACCAAGGATAGAAGCAGCCCTCCTCCACGGAGGTGAGCAAGCAAGGCCTCTGTTTCCTGAGTCCTTTCCATAAAGGTCCTTCCACTTTGTCAAAAGTAAGACATATTTTTAAATAAGAGTCGTTATTCTTGGTCCATCCTGTTACCATGTCAGAATGCCTGAGGCTGGACACCTTCTAAAGTACACAGATTTACAGTTTTAGGGTCTGTTGGTGGGGGAAGGACAAGGTCAAGGACTTGGCAGCTGATAAGAGCCTCATTACTGAGTCATCCCATAGTGGAATATAGAAGGTATTAAATAGCATTTTCCTCTGAGTTAAAACTTTCTATCCTGAAGCCGGGTGGTGGTGGTGCACACCTTTAACCCCAACACTTAAGAGACAGAGGCAGATGGATCTCTGAGTTTGAGGCCAGCCTGGTCTACAGAGCAAGTTCCAAAACAGACAGAGATACACAGAGAAACACTGTCTCAAACTCCCTCTCCTCCCCAAAAAAAACACAAAACATCAAACAAACCCAAAACAAAAACCTTTCCATCCTGGAGGAAAGCTTCTTAAGACTCAGGAAGTTCTAAGGAGAGACTCATTAAGATTCAGGAAGTCAACAACTCACAACTCCCAGGAAATCCCTGGAACTGACCAGATGCCCTTGGCCTCTCTCTCTCCCCAAGGTCATCTAAACAGTAAGGGCTGATGAGGAGAGGACATTCTCCGACCTGTTCACCTGCCTGCAGTCATATGGACATAATTTTCATAAGTTGTCATTCAGGCTGAGGTGGGATTTTCCTTGATGCAGTTACCTTTGAGTCATCTGTGACCCTGTAAGTGACTCCTTGTGTACACTGCTGAAAGTAGCCTCAGTAAACTCACAGGTTCATTAAGTTGGACTTTGGTATAATCATTACTTTGGTCTGTTGTGTGTTCTTTATCAGGACTGAGTAGACCTCTGTTTGTCTCCCTAGAAAAAGTCTCTCACAATGGAAGATTAGGAGCAGACAGGTCATTCCAGGGAGAGGAGAGATAAAGAGAAGAGGTGGCAGAGTTATATTTTTATAATCAATCCACTCCTGAGATGATGGTTTTAATCTGTCTATCCACCAGCACAGGCCCCTGATGATCTAACGGATTTTTTAAAGCCCCACCTCTGAATACCTCTATCTTGTAGATATCTTGTAGATCAAGTTTCCAATGCAGGAACCCTGGAGGACATCTTTGTACCACAGCAGCCTGCCCACAGCCAGTCACTGAGGAGTCTCTTCTGCAGCTGCCCAGTTCATTCCTGGGAGGTCACTACTGTTGTCCGCTTGGAAAGGTTTACCAGTGTATAGGAGTGAAAGGTGGCTGGTGGGCCTCTATGCAACCCAGCTCTGCACTGGTGAAGAACTGGCTTCCAACCCCTGGCCACAGTCTTCTAAGTCCTCCCTTCTCTGCAATCGCAGGGGCAGATGGTCCTACCCATACTCTTAACCCATGGGAAAATCTGGGGACAGGCATATATTAGGCTGCACACCAGTTCCCGGCATGCTCTGAGACAGTACTAGCCTTCACCCTTACCCCGCTACATCCCTTGCAGGTTGAAAGACCAAGCCACAAGCACAGCTGGATGGCTTTGGTGTTGGATTTTGGGTCGTCTATGCTCCTTTTCTACATTACAGAAAACCTGTCACATCTCTCACACGTTGTCAGCGAAGCCTCATTACTCTGAAATGTCACTTCACTTAGGAACATCATTATGCACGAACATATGCTCTAAATGACAGGAATTGCACAAAATTTGAAAAGATGTGATTTTTTTCTGGAGCTACATTTTACCAGGGACGAAGTCAACATTTTGACATCTGGGAGAGACTTGGAAGTAGATGGGGAGTATTGGTGATCTTGTCACAGGTTTCAGGTGAGGATTTGGGGCCTAGCAAATTATTTGTCTCTTGAAAGATGGGTGACAGATCCCTATGATGGAAAAAAAAGGGGAGGATATGTAGTGCAGGGGCAGGGCTGAGTTCTTCCAGAAATCAAGAGCATGTCCAGCTGAGCTGAGAGGTGAGAGGTTCTGCAAGCACCATGGGGTTTCTCCTGTGAGCTACCCCACAAATAGAACCCAGACCAGATTCTTCTGCTTCATGAGGTGCGGCTTCGAAACAATCATGTGTTTGTTTGCTTTTTAATTTTCGAAGCCACTATTAAAAACACAACTAAATTATGAAGTTGCACTCATTAAAAAAGTGCTTCTTTTCATATGTAAAATTTATAGAGTCAATTAACAGTGATTTCATTTGTGATCTTAATCACCCAAACCAGCAAAGAAATGTAGGTCAGAGTCTGTGCATCTCCAGCTACTACTGAGTACAGCTCGAGCCTGCCAGAACCCAGCACCACTCTGTGGAAAAAGGATAAATCAGTGTTCTCATTTGTGTGTTTAATAGTTGCCATTAAGTACATTCTGGAAGGAGTTTGTGCGTTTGCAGTTTGGCTGTTTAGCACTTTCTAATTTTTTTTTTTTTGAATTACACATTTTTGTTGAATGCACTGAATAAAAGAAATGTGTGTTCTCCTTTCCTGGAGCCAACCTTGCTTGGCAGAGAGTGACAGGAGTGCTGCTTCATTCATTAATCCAGGATTCTGAAAGCAATGTGTTTTTTTGTTTTTTTGTTTTTTGTGTTTTCTGAGTAGCATGGTGGTTTGAATGAGACATGTCCTACAGAAGCTCATGTATTTGAACACTTGATACCCAGTTGGTGGCACTGTTTAGGAAGGTTATGGAACCATTGGAATGTGGAGCCATGCTGGAAGAAGTGTGTTACTGTGAGTGGGCTTCTGGAGTCTGTCGTCTCATTCCAATTCCAGTTCACTTTCTATGCTTTCTGTGTGTGGTTGAGATGTGATCTCTCAGCTTCCTTCTCCAGCTACATGATACTGTGACTCCCCTGTCATTATGAATTCACCAAGCACAAACCCAAATAAACTCTTCCTTCTATAAGTTGCCTTTAGGCCATAATGTTTGATCATAGCAACAAAGGGTAACTAATACAGAAAACAGTACCAGGAGTGGGGCTCAGCTGTGAGGATCCTAACAAGTTTGGTTTTGGAGGAATGTGGATGTCTTTGGAACTTTGGACTATAAAAAAAATGGTTGAATACTATAAGCAGAGATTAGAGGGCCATCCTAGTAGGATCCTGGCAGACAGTATGGCTGAGAGTAATGCAGATGGTAGAGACCCAGCCCAAGAGTTTTCAGAGAAGAACCAAGTTTCTATAAATGGGGTAGAGGCCATTCATATAATATTTTGGCAAAGAATCTGTCTGTTTTCTGCCTGTGCCCTGAGAATTTATGTGAGGCTAAATTTTAAAATGAAACACTCATTTGTTTGGCATAACATTGAGTCTGTGGAGCTCTGACTGGTGATACTTAGACAGGTTTACAATAAAAAGAGCAAGTGCAAAGAAAGCAATATAAAACGTACAGTTTAGAGAGAGAGGGGACTCCAGAAAACTTAATGTTATAGTCAAGGCATGGTCTGAAAGAGAGGCTGTAATGGTTAAGGAGGTGAGCACCATGAAGGAGAGGCTTGTTGCTCTGCACTGGAACAAGAGTAGGGTGGCCCTCCAAGCAAGACTCCAGCAGGATAAGCTTCCAACTTGTGAAGTGAGAAGGCCTAAGGACTTTTCTGCTCCTAGAAAACACCAGCAAATAACAGGTACTAGTACTGTGGTGCAAGGCACCAGAGTGCATCCTAAACAGGCAGCAGAACTTGTCAGTGTTGTCTGTGAGGTACTAGCTTTGGAAGTATGAATGAGACAGTGAGGGGCTATGGATCCTTCTTTGCTAGTTTCAGAGAGTCACCGCAGTCACAGAAACCTGGCCAACACTTGTGAGCAGGAAATGGGTGAGTCACGTAGCTGTTTTGACAGTGGTTGCAGTGAATTCTAGCTGCCATATCTTGTCATACACAATGCCATAGCCAGTTTGACAGAGAGGAGGACCATGGAAGAGAAGGGAAGAAGGCTTTGGGCTATATTCAGTGAAGATGAACAGAGGCATTGGGGTCCTGTGGCACCATATTCAGAAGTCAGGGGTATGAGTACTCTCAGGGTGTCTCGAGTCAGCTCTGCCGCAGACACTCCTGTCCACCTGAGTCACCAGGCACACCAGCCCTCCCTTGCACCTGTTCAAAGAACTTTCACCATAATGTAGAGTGACACTGGACACTTATTCCTTTCTTGTCTCCCATCCTTGTCATAGTCCCACTACTCACAATCCTACCCTCACTGCCTCAGGACTAGACAGAGGGGTGTTTTCAGAGTCCAACCCTGACATTAGCCCAGAGGCATTTCCCTTTTACTCATCAGGCCAGACAATTTGGGGTAATCACTCTTGGCTTGGAAAGGTACTACAAAGTGCCTCTATAGGGCTCTGTGGGACCCCTTCCTGATCATAGGTCACTGGTAATTCTAGACCCCAATGCTTTGCTTGAGAGGCCCAGACAATACCCAAATTCCAACCAAGGCTACCAAGTCGGGTCTGTAGTTACATTGCCAGAGGAGACACTTGTTCCCCACAAATGTATCTGTGGGAAGGGTGTTTACAGGAACAGATGTTTCTATGTCATCTGATGAGAGCTGCCAGCAGCCTCCTGGCATCGCTCCTCACCAACACAAGCATCACACTCACACAGAAGCGCAGGAAACAGCTGCTGACCTTCCTTTGCCTTGTGAATATTCCCAGATAAAGGGGGAGAAGTGTCTGAAAATTCAGTTATCCCATAGATGAATTCTAAATTTTGAAAGCGATAGTAGTTCTGTGTTCCGACTGTGAAAATAACGGGATTTGCCAGCCTTGGCAGAAAGCCAAGCTTGGTGCCAAAGGCCTTGCTTCAGATAGCATGGGCATGTCCATGAAAGACAGCTTATATTGAGATGGCATGCGGCAAAATGGAAAGATTGTGAATTTTAATCCCAGCTCTGCTGTGAAGCTTATCATCTCAAACTGATGACTTAACTCCATTGACATCTAATTCTGTCACTGATGAAGTACCCAAAAGGCCTTTAGAGAGTGTTCTTTCCTTGTTGACGTGGACAGTCTCTTCAGGAACTCAATGAGAGGCTTAGACTGCCATGTTTGTAAAACTACTTACCATACCATCAACTCCCAACAATTGTCAGTCATTGTCACAGCAGTCCCCCATTCTGCAAGCTTGTAACAACAAAAAAATGGTGCTATACACTGAGCAACAGACCAGACCAAAGATTTCAGTCACCAGTTTGCAAGGTACATAAGAAGGCACCCCCATTACTGACTCATTAAGATGTAAAATTGTTCTAAAAGATGTTTGCATTCAGGCCATGAGAGGATTGAGGAATCTAGACGAGCCTTTACAGAATTTTACAAGCTGAAGTAGATTCTGATATGTGAATACATTCTTCTTCAATTGGACAGAAAAATAGCCTCAGAGAAAAACATTTATCTATGAAATGTTTACAGATGTAGGGGTGCAGAGATGGGAGGTGTTTCTTAGGGAAGAAAACTCCCCAGCAGGCAACCACTTGGCCCCCAAAGATAGTCCTCACTCAGAGGCTGGCAGCTCAGGGAGACTTCGGGGATTCTCAGCCACTCTAGGCTAGCCCTGACTAATCTTGGCTTTCCTGAATATTGCATGTTTTATGTGACAGAAGATGGCCTGAGAAACTGAGCAGAGCTTTGGAATCTCTCTGTGGTCAGGAAACATGAACTTTTCGTTATCTTTCTGAAAGAAAGGTCCTAGAACACACTTCAAAACTTTTATTTGGAATGTCTGGGAGGCAATACAAGAGTTAGAGCAAGCCAAAATGAAACAAGGATTTGCAAACACTGAAGCCAAGCTTCAAATCAATGGATTCACAGTTTTGAAATAGCCCTGGCACAAGAGCCTGCCAGACGACATGGCAAGCAGTCCTGGAAGTAAGATAGTGCCACCAAATTATCCACACAATTTCCATACACAGCATCTGATATTCAAGGAAAATCGATCAGGCCTACCTAATTCAAAGCCCACACTTAAAAAAGCAAAGGAGCAAAGGCCAAGAGAACAAACCAACATTAGAAACAGATCCCACAAGATACTTAGATACTAAGAGAGTGGAGTCATTTACAATTACTGAATGTGTTTAGAAAAATAAGGACTAAATTTATAATGAAAATTTGGCATTAAGAATGCTATAGATAGGGTGCTGAAGAAAATGGAGCTTACAATGGGTCAGTGGAATAAGGTCAATAAAAACACAGCATAAACTTCTTAAAATTCACCTGTCCATAAAACAAATGAAGAAAACTGATAGGAATCAATACAACCAGCTGTTGTTTGACTGTGACACTTAATTAAGGACTCAAAGGAGCTTGGAGAGTATCTGTTCCAGAAAAATAGATGAGCAAACGTAAGCAAAGCAACTCCCGTCTGTGGAGTAGCTTCCTTTGCTCTTCAGCTCCAAGAAGCCCTGAAAAGTAACAGCACATTCCCCCCAGTATTAGAGGAAAGAGTACAGAGTCAGGGCTTGTTTGAAAAACCTTCTCATCAGTATTTGACATGTCCAGTGGTTCCTGGGAGCCAACCTCTCACAAGGCTAATATGGAGCTCACTGTCTCCCACAAAGATCATTTGTTGAAAACAGTTACAGATAAAGTGCTTTAACATTTCAACTGCCTACAACACTCTTTGTTAGTTATAAACAACAGGCTGATGCAGAGAGTTGAAAGGGAATGAAAGGAAGGAGATGCCCGGGGGGGGGGGGGTCTCTGAAACATACCTATATATTATCTAGCGGGGGGGCAAAAAAAAAAAAAAAAACAGAAATGAGGGAGGCAGAGAGAGTGGCTGTTGGTTGAAGACATGCTTCCCAAAAGACAAATCTTCTGAGACAAACCAGGAAATGTATTGGTTCTAGTTTCTGAAGATTTCAGCATTCAGTAGGTAACCACTGGGCTTTATGAGAAGATAAACCCAGGATACCACATGGCAAATAATACAGACTTTATAAGACTAACTCAGAGAAGTCATTAACTATCCATGATGAAGGTTACAAGAATCACAGCAATAAATCTTGAGGATGGGGTATCTCTTCCTGTTGGGATTTTGTCTGCCTTGAGCTTGTATAGGAATTGTACATGCTGTCACAATCACTGTGAGTTCATATGTGCAGATGCTGATACATCTGAAAAACAGTTTCTTTGTAGCCCTGCACCACCTCTGGCTCTTATGCTCTTTCCACCTCCTCAGTGATCCCTGCGTCTAGGGAACAGAAGATGTGATATGGATGGCCCCTATTTAAATAAGGGCCTATTGCAGTCATTCAAGTTGAAGAATGTAAAGTAAATAAAAACATGAATCAGGGAAACAGAATGGGATCTCAGACACCTGCAGAGCTATGGAACTCATCAGCCTTAGTGCAGTAGGAGTTCCCAAAGGGACAATGAGAGAACAAGGGGCAAAGAAATATTGTGGATATAATACCTGAAATTTTCCAAGCGTTGTAAAGTGAATGAATGCACACATTCAAAAAGTTCAACTCAAATTCCTCCAAGTGGGATGTAATTAATCAGACTTACACAGAGGTGCATTTAATCAAATGGTTGAAAATGGAATATAATCTTGAGAGAAGCAAGAACAAAGCAATTCTCGGGCACAGGGGAACCATGGCAATGGTAGGGACTGATTTCTCATCAGAGTCAAAGTAACAAAGACAGTGGATGGCATAGTTACAGCACTGGAAGTTAAATTCTCATATCCACAGAGAAATCAAGTTAGAACTGAGCTAAAAGCTTTCTCCCTGCTAGTTAGCCTTCATGGTTCTGGACAGTGCTATGCAGGTTGCTGGTGGATAAAAAGCATCAGTAGTCTTCACTCAGCTTCTAACCCTACAAACTACAAGACCAACCTGCCAGGCAAGAAGTGGCCACCAGTGCAATAGTGGTAGTAGTGTTATAAATGTAACCCATTGCTCTCAAATTAGATTTAAGACCTACTCCAGAGGAGGGAATCCATGTCTGGTCCTGTAAACCTAGCCAAAAAGCTATGCCAAGGAAAATCATAGGCTTTGAGGAGGAACTGGACACTGCTGTTCAGCTAAGTTTACCTGGAATCAGACTACTTTCTAAAGTGTTTATGTTTATACTTATAGACAAAAACTACTCTCAACCTTAATCAGAGAAACACTTCTTTGCAATGAATGGCAATGAATGCAGAGACCTGTGGTTGTGCAAGGTGCTAAGAATAGGTGACGGGTGAGTGTTCAGCCTTCAATAAGGCATTTATGCCATCCTCTCTAACATTGCAGGAACATCCTCAGGAACAGTGCAGAAGAGGAGAAAATGTAAGATCTGAGAGATAGAAGGCCCAAAGAATGCTGGAGTCATTCCTTTTAGCTATGTACCTACTAATCACCCTGACAGTCTCCTGTAGATAGACAGTCCCAATCCAGTGGCCACATAGATGGTCCTAGTTAAACTAAATGGACCACAAAAGTAAGGAATCTGGAAAAGATAATGGTGTTCAGGGTAAGTATTGACAGAGATGAGGAAGATAAAGACAGGAAAGTAATCATAATGCAATATGTATACACACACACACACACACACACACACACACACACACACACACACAAACTGCCAAACAGCAAAATGAAGCAGTTAATAACTATTCTAGATGTCAAAAGCTCAAGGATCCATGTAATAATATGGGTTAACTATTAACTGTGTAGCCGTAGTAAATTATGAGGTGGAGAAGAATTATAAAAGTATTGGACTAGGTCTGGAGAAACGGCTCAGCTGCTAAGATCATTAGCTGCTTGTCCAGAGAACCCAGGTTCAAGTCCCAAGTTCTAGCACCCACACAGTGGCTCACAATCACCTGTAATTCCAGTTCCTGGAGATCTGATGCCCTCTTCTGGCCATTGGGGGACCAGACATGCACATGATATGGCTACACATGAAGGCAAAATACCCCCCCACACAAAATGGGGGGCTGGAATATATGCTTTAAAAAATCAGTTGAGAGAAGAGGAAAATAGCATCACAGATCATTTTGAGGAAATATAAATATCAAGGGGGAATCCACATTAAAAAAAAAAACAGTGTTCAAGGGCTGGTAAGTTGAGTCAAGAGTCAACTGTTCTTCCAGAGGACTTGGGTTTGGTTCCACACACCCACATTGGGTTGTTCACAACTGTCTGTTACTCCAGTTTCAGTGGATCTAACATCTTCTTCTAACCTCTATGATGATTTTACTCACATGCACAACCCCCACCCCCACAGATATATACATATACAAATAAATAAAAATAAAAAATAAGTACTTAAAAGTCTTAAGTAATGTAATACATGTAATAAATACATTGATTAAAATACAAAGATTTTCACATCAAAAGAAAATATAGCTACCTACGTTTTGTAAGGGTGATATCAGAGATTCAGGAAGGTCAATGCCTAACATAAGAAAATGAAAATATTATACCAAGTCAACAGTGAGAAGGGCAATGCCGCCCTTGATCACAGAGTGATGCAGCTTCTTCACAAATGAGGCAAAGTAGACTTTGAAGCATGAAAGATGCAATCTGAGGGCAGCTCCTCTGAAAAATCAAATGACCATCTCAAGGGAAACATTTGATAAATTTGAAAATTCCAGTGCTTCATTGTCATTAAAAATATTTATTGGGTTTGATGCAAACAGAGCCTACTGGTTCTAATAAAAAGAACTATGCAATGGCCACAGTGAATGCTGTGGTTAGGGACAGAACAACATAGCATTTTATTCAATGATAGGAGTCAGACAGATCAGCCACATTTCTACTCAAAGAGTTCTAAACAGTGTAATAAGGCATGAAAAAGAAATTATGGCTATAAGGTTGAACAAAAATAAAAAAAATCATTCCTTGAAGTTATCACATGATTTAGAAAGGGCTAGGCTGTCTACAAACAAAAAAGTTAGCTAACACACTTATTGGAGACAGGGTCAAATACAAAGCTCAGTGTTGGTTCTATATGCTTACAATCAACTTTAAAAAACATAAAAATAATTAAAGGATACCATTAACCATAATTGAAAGGACATCTGAATTCCTATGAACAGCAAAATATGCAGACATTCTTCATAGAAAACTACAAAATACTGTTTAGAGACTTTGAGCAAAAAGAAAAAAAAGTGGATTAAAGTACATAATAGTCAAACATAATTCTTTCTGAGCAGAGCCATAGATTTAATGTAATCCTGAGAAAAATGCAAAGGAGTCTGCTTTCAAACTTAGAAACTGATTCTAAGATCCCTACAGTTCTGCAAAGGGTAGAGGTCAAAGAAGAGTGAAGTCTGGGGGATGGCTCTATCAGAAATTGAGATTAACTGCAAAGATGCTGTGGCTAAGAGGGTCTTGTGACACAAGGACAAACAAGGACACTGTGGATGAGAACAGAGTAGATGCAGGACCACAGGTGGATGACTGATGGCCATGGTGTCCCAGGCAGCGGGAAATGATGTCTTCTCGGTAAATGGCTGAGTCAATTGGAGCTGCTGATGGACAAAGATAAATCTTGTCATTTCCACATCATATGCCAAGTTCATTTCCAGAGACATAAATCTCAATATGAAAGGAAGACAGTTGAGGAGAGTGTCTCAGAGGCCTGTAGCTGCACTCTCCACACAGAGGAACACAGCATTGATATTTACATTCAGACTTGAGCTTATCAAAACACCAGGGACCTTTACAAAGCATTGACCAGGAAGACATATTTATCATACACAAATAACAAAGGCTTCCAAACCAATGAGAAAATAAAAACACATGACATGAAATCTGAATAGACATTTTCCCCATAGATGTCCTAACCACCCACCAAAAATCTATTAAACAGTGTGCACCCCCATCCTTAACCAGTACGTGTCTTCCAGAAGGATGAAGTTAAAGATTTGACAACACCAAGTGTTGGCAGGGATATGGAGTGATTGGAACACTCAAATTCTGCTGGCAAGAGAGAGAGGAGTTTTTACAGCTAGTTTGGAAAACTGTTGGACAGCATTTGGGGAAGACATATACACACAGAAGGCACAATCCAGCAAGTTCACTCTTAGATGTGAACTCAACAAAACAACTTGCATAGATTCACCAAGGTGTCTGTGGAATAATCACGTAGCAGTATAGATGGCAGTCCCAAACTGGAGACAGCCTCGATGACTATCAAGATTAGAGTGCTTCAACCAACTGTGATACCAGAATACAGTGGAGGGCTGGAGAGATGGCTCAGCGGTTAAGAGCACTGGCTGCTCTTCCAGAGGTCCTGAGTTCAATTCCCAGCAACCACATGGTGGCTCACAGCCATCTGTAATGAGATCTGGAGCCCTCTTCTGGCCTGCAGTCATACATGCTGTATACATAATAAATAAATCTTTAAAAAAAAAAAAGAATACAGTGGAATATTCCATAATGATTTATAAAAAAAAAAAAAAAGATAGGTTATCAACATGCAGGACCACATAAATGAATCCCGGAAACATTATGTCAAGCGCAGATAGAAAATGTTATGTATTATGTGAGTCAAAGTCTATCAAATTCGAAACAAGCAGCAGGGCAGAGTACCTAGGCACGGCTTCACGTGCAGAGGATAGTGCCAAGGCTGGGAGGAGAGCAGGCAGAGGTCTTTCCTTTGCTCCCTCATCTGCCTGGCTTGTCTTGTTGGCTCACCCATCCCCATAACATTTGCATTCGTGTGCCATACAGCAAGCTCTTCTTATCCAAGAGAGCCCAGTGAGGGTACTGGGGAAAGTCTCTCTGATGTACTTGAAAGGAGACGGTGGTTTAAGGGCACCTTGGTATGTAATAGGCTCTCCATGTCCTTTCCTGCATCTGGCCCTTCGTGCATTTTGCAAAGCTAGCTCTTCACATACACACCATCTCTTGCCTCATGCTCACAAGCATCAGCAGGTCAAGATCCCAAGAGTAACCACTGCCAGGCCTTCCCAGCATGACAGCAAACTAGGAAGAAAAAGAATTTACCATACATGCTCAGCCAGTTGCTTCTGTTTTGAAGAATTAGCTGTGAATTAGTCTCTGCTCCGCATCTCGCTCTCCATCAGTCATTTTCTGAGATGAAATTAGAGTAACAATAAGAGTGCTAGAAATGGATCACAACTGTCTGACATCTGCCTACAACACGGCATCCAGAAGCCCTAGAGAACAGGTGTTCCCAGACATTCGCACCAGCCATCCCCAAAAAAGCAGTGGCTTGTGCAACTCATTGGAAGAGGTGGGAGTAGATTCAGTACAGAAAGGGCAGAGGGGTAGTTCCTGGGAAGGCACTGCATGGCTGGAGCCAGGAAACACACAGTGTGGATTCCATGAGAGAAAGCAAAGGCAGCCCCCTACCCCCAGAGGAGTTCTTCTACAGCATCACTCCTCACAAGACCAAGAAGACTAGCTTGCAGCCTTCCATCCATGCCCCACCATAGCCCACCTTCTTGCTCACCTACCTTGGCAGCAGCACAGAGGAGCAGACTCAAGTGTGGCTGGGAAGTCCTAGTCCCAGGAAGACAAGCCTCTTAGGATGCTGCCCCACATCCTGAGAGCATCTCTTAGGTTGAGAAGATGATACATGTACTCAGGCCCAAGTCCAGGAGGGTGGCCTTACTAATCTCCATAATTGAATTCGTCTAGAGGCTACTGATGACCACATAGCACCTGCCCCATATGCTGAGACATCAACACAAAGATGGATGGCTGAGGGACTCCTTCATACATGGGGCTCTTGGCTAAGATAACAGTCTGCCCATAGGTCCAGAGATATGGAGAGAGAAGGACTGGAGACTATGGGACTGGGGAGATACACTTGAGCTATCAAAGAAAACCAGCACCAGAATGGATTACAGAGATGGGGCAGATTGTATATGACACTGGCCTGGGAGGTTAAGTGCCCTTAATCCACCGTCTCCTTTCAAGTACATCAGGTTCACCCAGGCCCGGGAGGAGATGTGGGGAGTGACAGTGGGAATATGGGATGGGATGAAGTTTTCAGAGGAAGGGAGGGAGAAAGCATGGGGGAAAAGGGACAAACTGACAGGGGGGTTGGTATGGAGGACTGAGTCTCCCTCAGATTTGTCTGCTGGCACCTCACTGCCAAGGTGATGGTGTGAGGATTCAGGGAATGAAGTCCCAAGGGTGAAGCCTTCATGAATGCAACTCGTGCCCTTGTAAACAAGACCAGAGAGCTGTCTGCTCCTTCCACAATGCCAGAACCCATTGAGGAGGTGTCTTTGAAATAGGAAATGGGCCTCACTAGACTAAGTCTGCCAGCAATTTGATCTTGCACCCCCAGTCACTAGCACCCAAATAAGACATCTTCTGTGGCTCACATGCTCCAGTTTATCACACTTGGCTGTAGCTACCCAAGCTGACTAATCAGGAAGAATGACTAAATGTGTGGTAGGACAAAAGGCACGCTGATGTTTACCATTACTGAATTATCTTTGAGGACATCGTTGGGGGCAGGTGGAAATGCCTTGAGATCCCTCCACACCTCCTCACAGGGTCACAGGAGTCTAGTGGATGCAGTTGACCCCACTGGCTCCATCCAGGGGATAAGAGTTTGCCCTGCTCAGGCTGGGGAGAGGAGGCTCTGGGACAGACCAATGGACTTTGGTAACTGACCTTCGGCCAGCGGAGGGATGGATCTAGGTATATACACAGAGAGTGGGGAAGAGTAATTTTAGATAAGAGACAGGACAGAAGGGCTGACCCTGGGGAGGTGGCTTGCAACAGAATCAGACCTGGAGCAGGGTTTCAGAAACCATGCCACAGAGGAAGGCAGCTCTATGACTGATTGTAGCTGTTGAGCCCAGAAAAGAGTGTAGCTCTCTCACAGGGCACCTCTCTGGGCGGAGGACTATCCTGTTGTTCTCTCACCATAAATATAAAAGAAACAGATGACTGTCATTGTCTGTAGATACCAACCAAGGGTCTGCTTGGGTGGGTATACTCCAAATGCCATCATCCTACATGATTTGTGTAAATGGTATTGCCAGTGCTGGTGTGGGGGCCCAAGGAAAGTAGAGATAAAAGAAGACCCAAGGAGGTACAAAGCTCTTATTGAGACACTTGCTTAGGTCAGACAGGATGTTAATATTCTGAACTGCCCCTTGAAATTCTGCCCCATGGGGCCGCCCTGTGTCCTAACATAAAAGCCTCATTTTAAGGAAAAACCGACCCCTTACTCTTTCTCTTCTCCCCTTCTTTCCTATCTTTCTCTTCATCTATTATAATAAACTGTCCATGTGGATGCAGCGTCTGGGTGTGAATGACTTTCCACTCTCTGCTACTGCTGCCTCTGCCCAGCATGTTTTCCCTGTACATGCAGGATACCTTCAGGGTCCCCCAGTGAATAATTCATAACAAAAAGAAACTCCCTTTTCATCTGAGCCGGGTGAGAATTATGGTTGCTCCTCATTTACCCAGGGCAAGGCCATACTCCCTCTGGAGTCCCGCTGTGTGCCTCAGGAGGGATGGCCTTCCTTGTTCAAATAGGGCAAAAGGTCACTAGCCAGTGCTGGAGACTCACCTCCTTCAGAACCTGGAACCTTGGACATCTTCATCTAGCCCAACACAGAGCCTTCTTGAGAACCGTGTCCCTCTTGGGGAAGCATCTTGACCAATGATGCTCTATCATGCTCCTTCATCCCCGCTTCCCACACTCCATCCAGCCTTTCTGACTGTGCTTCTGTCTATACAACAAGAGCCCTTTGGTCATTCACCTGGACACATCCACAGCCTTTCTAGTCAAAACATCCTGCCCAGGTTGTAGCCCCTACCTCATTACCACCTGATTGCAGTATTCCTCTACTTCTTCTCTACAGCTCTGAGCCTGGACCTTTTCTATACGGCATCTCTATATTCATGTGAGGAATAAATCCCTCAGTGCCTTGCAGCTTCCTGTTGAGATGAATCACTTAAACAAGGCAGAATAACCAATGAAGAACAAAATGGTTTATTAACACATGTACCATAAAGACACATGTGCATTTTACAAGGCAGCTCGGGGCTTCCTCCTGCTAAAACAGGGAGAACAACAGTGTCAGGGAAGTGGCGGCAATGGGTCCAGTAGGCAGACAAGGTGAGGCTTACTTTTTGATTGATGTGGGTGCCTTCCCATGGATGCATAAATCAACCTCGCCTCCCGGAGCAGAGAGGGAGGGGCCACCCTGATGGACAGAGTATCTTTGTAGGCAGGAATTCCGCTTACAAAAAGCTAACTTCTCTTTGCTACCAGAGACTCTCCCTGCTAGACAGAGCCTCCAGTTGATGGTTCAGTTTTAGGTGGGGGTGGGCACATACAATAGGACAATGAGACTGGTTACTGGGAGTAAGGCATTTATCAGAAGAGTCATTAACACCATGGACAGACAGGCAGAGGGGCAACAGTATGGCAGGGACTCTGAGGAGAGTTGAGGTGCTAGCGCTAGAGACAGACAGCACACTGGGGTCGCAGAAAAGATCAGAGCCTCCGTGGAGGAAGAGAAAGCCTCTTAGACCTTTTGAGGCTGGGAGAGGTTCTCAGCAAGAGTCTACAGCCAGGCTTTCTGACTTCCAGGCAGAAGGCAGAGAAAGGGGTAGAGAGCAGGGGTGTGTATTGCCAATAGCCAATATCCACTTGGATGTTAATTCAGTTCTTGGGTGTGAAATCCTGACACGGGGATGTCTATTGGCTAAGGACACACAGGCGTTGTCTCAGTAGGGTGTCTGTCAGAGCAGGAAGACTGTTGAAACTATTGTGTCCCTTATAAAGGCTGGATTCTAAAGTTACATTCTTACACTGATCTGCTCAAAACAGTACTCATGCCAAAGGGGTGCATTTCAGGTTTCATCTCAGCCTGGAATTGTCCATTAGACCTTAGGGGCTATTGAATACTTCAAATAGCTGCTGAGACTGTGGAATTCCAGTTCCCTGAGATAGGCTCGCATGTGTCTCATGCTGACCTTGAACTCCCCATGTAGCCAAGGGTGACTTTCAGCTCCATAAACACCTTTGGAAGACTTGCATTACAGGTGTGCATACACCACCATACCTACAGAACCCAAGGTGTCATGTGTGCCTAGGCAAGACTATCAACTGAGCTACATCTTCAGCTCTCTATTTCATTTTAATTACAATGAATTGAAATCTAAATGGCCACAGATGGCTTGATACTCTTTTGTAGGGAAGCACACATTTAGAGGAGGAAAAATGAGAGGCAGAGAGTTGAAGTACTCTGATCCAGGCTCCCCAAGTGGGGCAGTGATGGGATGGGATCCTCCCCAGGCCTGTCTCATCTACCCCATGCTGTTTGTTTTAGTTGGACTCAGTTACCTAGTACTATACATTCATAGGCCCAGAGAGCAGCAGGGACTGGGGGTCCAAAGCCCCCTTCTCCTCCTCCATCCCCACTCCATAGAGGTGGACAGCACAGTGATGGACAGGGATGAGCAGTGAGCCCTGGTTTGGATTTCTTTGTTGTCTCTGTTCCCCATTGTGTCCAAACCCAACCTCTGGCCTCGTATTCTTCATCCCACAAAGAAATGCAGATTTCCTTTTTAATCTTGTGGAGAATGGTTTGAGATAAGGACAATTTATGTCTCCAATACATTAGGAGAATAAAGCCCTGTAATTCAATGAGTCCTTTCACCAAGAGCTCCAAATGCACTGTCCATTGTCCGGTCTGTAGCCACCTGGGGCTGGGTGACGGGTAGGAAGCCATTCTCTGTAGCAGACACAGACTGCACATTAAATGGGATTTGTGCATTAAGCTCGGGGTCACCATGGAGGATACTGGGAGAACACTCAGCTGTCACGCGGGCCACAGCTTAGTCTTTGCCTAAGAGGGAGAGAAACTTTATCCTGTGACCAGGGATCAGATTCAAGTCTGACTCGGGCTGACCTGCAAGCCGGCCCTTGCGCAGATCCCTTACTTTCTCTGGTTCAGCTTTCTTGTAGATTTATAACAAAATGCATCTCCTTTCTTAGTTTCTGAATTCCGTGGATAGTGAAAGAGGGATGGGGCAGAAATTTTGAAAAGCACGGCTTTAAAAACTTGTCTCAGGTTGGTTCAGGGAAGCAGAGCTGGGCATGCTTCCTTGCAGCCATCTGTTGCAGAACAGGGCTGCTCTGGAGGTGACTTGAGGGGAGCAGGCTGGGGCCAGCCGAGAGCTGGCCAAGTATGTAGTGTTACAGTAGGCTCCTGGGGACAGTCTGCTCTGTAGAGTTCATTTCCCCTGGAAGCCTAGTCCCAGCTCCAGTACCCTGTACCTCATTGTGCTCAGGACACCCTGTGTTCCTTGCTCTCCAGTGTCACATGTCCTGGTACTTCAAGCTTGGCAGACATCTACCCAGTAGGCTGGATAATGGATACTTCCAATGTATTGAAAAGAAAAGGAACATCACAGAGGAGTGTGTCAAACTCTAAATGCATCTGGCCAGGACTGTTGTTTTAGGTGCAGATCTGAGTACTGGGGACACCATCTGAGGTTTCTGCATTCTTTTGTCCTAGGACAAAGAATTGTACCAGGGACATGTGTTAAAGCAGTGAAAGCAGAGATAGTTTATTAAGGAAAGAAAGTGTCCTGAGAATGGGAGTGGGCTAGCACTGGGAAAAGACATCTGCTCAGAAGGACCGGGCCAAGGGTCACATGCCCCTTTAAAGGCCATTTCCATAGCATCTGCCTATACCACATTTGCATATTAAGGGCTTGTTCTGAGCATGTTCTATTTGTAGCATGGAGCCCAGGTGAGGAAAGGCTTCCAGTCTTTTCTGCCAACTGGCTTCTTTCATGTGTCAGTCTTGATGTCTGTCTTCAATCCTGCCATGCCTGGACATTACTTCCATCATCATGGTTGGTAGAGTGTTCATGAACCTTTCATATGGCATAGACCTGCCACATGTGTGGTGTGTTGTGCCCAACACCCACAGGAGTGTCCATCACTGAAGTCTTGTCTGTTATTGATGGATGGACAATTAGATGGAAGGAAGGAAAACAGGTAAGCCACTGGATGGATATCTGAAAGTGGGGCTTTAGAAAGGTCTTGGTAGTGTCCCTTTAGCACTATCCTGAGTAGACCCAGGGAGCTCACACTTATAGAGATGGTGGTGATAGTTTCATCCAATCATTGAACATGGCTCAGACACTGTACTGCTATGGTTGAAAGCCATCAGCCGAGTCCTACTTGCTGAAGTACTCTATCTGCTAAGGTAGGCAGATTTAGAGCCTAAACTTCAGAGTCCATGGCATCCTGACACTAAATACTTACTTATTACATCTTTGAAATTAATGTTTCATGGCTATCCCACATTTTATGTGACAACCCCATGTTATAGGACACATACATAACACTCAGCATGTCTGAACCCACCTAGACCCATAGGACATTTTCCAACTTCACTTTAAAACACAAGGATGGGCTGGGAAGATAACTTAGTGATTAAGAACACTTGCTGCGCCGGGCGTTGGTGGCACACGCCTTTAATCCCAGCACTCGGGAGGCAGAGGCAGGCGGATCTCTGTGAGTTCGAGGCCAGCCTGGGCTACCAAGTGAGCTCCAGGAAAGGCGCAAAGCTACACAGAGAAACCCTGTCTCGAAAAACCAAAAAAAAAAAAAAAAAAGAACACTTGCTGCTCTTTCAGAAGACATGAGTTTGGCTCCCAGCACCCACACTGGATATTTCACAACCTCCTGTAACTCCAGCTCCAAGGGATCTGGTGCATTCTTCTGGCCTCTCCAGACTGCTACACTCAATGCACATGCACACACACACACACACACACACACACACACACACACACACACACACCTACATCTAATTAAAAATAATAATAATAAAACTAAATCTTAAAACACCAAGGCTAAGTATAGGAATATGTTCAGGGAGGTGGCAACTAGTTTACTTCCAGCACTGCTGTCCCAGAAACCTGTGTTCAGCAGGGGTTCTTAGTATCTTCATGCTTTCTCTCCCATGGGAAGCATACGAAGTAGAACCAAGGCCAGTGCCTTGATGCCAACTCTACCTTGACCTCAAGCATTTGTACTATGAGGCAGGTAGACGTCTACTTCTGAGAACCATGATCTCCCCTACGGAGAAGGGAAAACCGAGTGTGGTCTTACAATCAAGTCAAAGCACCCCAATAAATACTCTGTGAGGGCAGCTGCACCCCAGCTTTCTTCATTTGCTATCAAGCAAGATTCTTTGCAAAGGACAGAGCTAATGAGCACTCCAGAGCGACTTTCAGGAGATCCCCTCCCAACCTGTCTTTGTTCCTTAACAAACTGTCTGTCTCTGGCCACAAATGCTGAGCGATGGGATACTGAATTATCTATCGCTCATGGTCAAGACATATTGGATATTTGATGGAGGAAATGTTCAACTTTTAGGAAATTCAATTCCATTAAATGCAGCAAATATCCATAGAGTGCCTATAACTGCCTGTCACTCTGATGTGCAGCTCTTCTTCAGGGCTATTTTTCAGACTAGAAGCTTCATTAGTCAAGAAACAAGATTTCTAGTGGGAACTCTGGTCAAGCCAGTGGACATTAGCTGGATCCATCTCTCTATCCCCCTTCGTCAGGGACAGTGGAGGGGGAGCGAGCAACATGACACAGGACTGCTGCCCAGTGAGTGATGGTTTCATGGGAGAGATGACCATGAGACAGGACTCAAGGAGACCCTCAATGTGGACTAGGGTGGGCCTCCCTGGGCAAAAATAGAAGACACAAGAAAGATCTTCTTAGCAGGGACAGGAACTCAGCAGTGCTGTTGTCTAAGATTTGACTCAGTGGCATTTGGTCCTGGCTGAACACAAGGGAGGCAGACTGAATATGTACAGATTGGATGTCCTGGGTGGAAGACGTGCAGAGGCCAGCAGGTGCAGGGGTGGAAGGAAGCTGTGCCTCTGGGAACAGCCATATAGCTGCCAGTTTAGGAAAGAGCAGATTTGGGGACCAAAGATACTCTGCTGGTTTGAATGAGATGTTCCCCCATAAGTCTCAAGCACTTGAACATTTAGTCCCCAGTTGGTAGCTATTGGGGAGGATTAGAAGGTGTAGCCTTGCTCGAGGAAGTGTGTTACGGAGGACTGGCTTTAAGGTTTCCAAAGCCTTATGCTGTATCCAGTGTGTTCTGTCTCCTGCTTGTGGATCAAGATGTGAGCTCTCAGCTGTCTGTCACCATGGGTTTGTTCTGCTATCATGGACTCCAACCCTCTGAAACCTTCAGCTCAATTAAATTCTTTCTTTTTTAAGTTGCCTTGGTCATGGTCTTTTATCATAGCAACAGAAAATAAATGAATAAAAATACAAATTCCATCACGCCCTGAATTTCTCTCTTACATTAGTAAATCCAATGCCTTTCTCTTTCCTTCTATCCCCCGCCCCCCCCTCTCTCTCTCTCTGTCTGTGTGTGTGAGGGTGTGTGTGTGTGTGTGTGTGTGTGTGTGTGTGTGTGTGTGTGTGTAGACTTTGCTAAGGAAGCTATATGATGCTTTGCTAATCACCATAACTTGAGTGGCTCAAATCCAAGCAACATATTGAGAAATATGTCATCCCCCATTCCTGAAATCAGAAGTGTAAGATCCAGGTACCAGGAACCAGGAGGGCTGCTTTCCTCAAGGCTTGGGAGCAGGGCTATAAATGGGTCCTGTGCCTGTCTCCCACTTCCTAGTGGGTGCTGAAGAACTTTGGCATCCTAACTTTTGGGTGCATCATCCTGATTTGCCTTCTCTTGCTCATGGTGGCTCCCCCAAGTGTGTGCTTCAAATAGGACTGGAAGAGAGCCAGCTAAGGCCCGCAGTTGTATGAGTTCAGGACCTAGCCCATACCCTTAAAACCTCATCTTAACTCATCATATCTGCAATGGCCTTGTTTTCAAATGTATGATTTGAGGAACTGGGGATTAGGACTTCAAAGTAGTATAAATTTGGAGGCGACCTATCTCTCCCTGTCCTTCCCCTCTCCTTCCTCTCTGTGTCTGTCTCTCTCCTCTATGTGCATGCAGGCTTGTGTGTGTGTGTGTGTGTGTGTGTGTGTGTGTGTGTGTGTGTGTGTTGTCTGTCTGTCACTTCTTACTTCAGTGTGTTTAGCTTCCAAGTCCTCCTCCAGAAGCAGCCATCATTCTAAGTGGAAAGGCTGAGCCCCACATAGTGGAAACAAACCATCACTGGAGCCATCCCGATCAAGAATTCACAGGAGTCTGGCCCCACTCTCCATGTTTTATAAGTCCCAAGACATTTACTCCTCAGAACATACTTACAAGAGAGACAGCGGCACTGCTACCCTAGAGCTGAGAAACTGGAATGCAAGCCGTGACTTTCCAAACGTCCTCATGTGCTTTCTGTTGCCGTGATACGTGTCAGGACCAAAAGCAACTTGGAGAGGAAAGGTTCCTTTCACCTAAAAAAGTACAGTCCACCATGAAGGGAAGGGATGTCAAGGATTTGCTTTTAGGCACAAATCCAGCGGCCTTTCTTATCCAGTCCTATAGCTCGAATTCTAATTGGTCTTAATAATAAAAACCCGAGTTCGATATCAGGATGAAAGCTGAAAGATCAGAGAAACAGAGCAGCCAGCCACTAGAAAGACTTCTTACCTCTAGGAATCCTCAGACTGAAAGGGCCAAGCTCCTATCTCCACCCCCCCCATTATCACTTCCTCTTTCTGCCCAGCCATATTACTTCCTGTTTCCTCCTCCCAAGTACTGGGATCAAAGGCATGAGATCCCAAGTGCTGGGATTAAAGGTGTGTGCCACCACTGCCTGGCCTCTAGTGGCTAGTTCCACACTCTGATCTCCAGGCAAGCTTTATGTGTTAGCACACCAACAAAATATCACCACACAGCCCAGACTCACCTGCCTAGGGACAGTACTACCCACAGTGAAACAAGCCCTCCTACATCAATTAGGAATCAAGAAAATTCCCCACAGACATGGCCCCAGGCCAGTTATGACAGAGGCAATTCCTCAACTGAGGTTCCTTTATTCCCAACTGGGTCAAGTTGGCAACTGAGAGTAGCCATCATACCAAGTGGCATGAGCAGTAACTGAGATGCAGACAGAGCTCATCATGCTACTATGGAGGTGAAGAAAGGCAAGTTCACCAGCCATCACCATCCAAGGTGAAAGTCACGGAGATACGAAAGCCCTGGTTGCAGAGTGGATGCCCAAGCCGGGACCTCAGGCAGGTCAAAGCCGTACTTCAATGGATCTGGGCACAGTGTAAATAAATCAGGATCTCTTCTCTGTGTTGTCATTGCCAAGCACCTAGGTCAATGTGTTCACAGCTAAGGACACTTAGTTAAAGGAAGAGGTGCCCCCTGACCTGTGAAAGCAGAGCCAAGAAGAGTGTTCAGGCCACTGTAATGGTGGGAACAGGGATTGCTGCAGTGTGATATTGCAGAGAGGGACAGAGATGGAGCAGTAAATGGTATGAGCAGGAGACTTGCAGCCAAGGTGCAGTAGTGAGGGTCTCAGGATAATGGAAATTACTGAGATGGGAAAACAATTTATGGTAAGCCAACACTATAGTCTATTGCTGATGACAGACCAGAGTGAGCAAGCACTCCTTGGAACTGGTGGAAGATGGGGGACTGGCTCAGGATGTTCAGATACTAAGAGGGTGTCAAAATCCTAATGCACCGATTCAGCAGGGTTCTTGTCAAGACTGAGTCTACAAGGTCCTACACAGGTTGGCCAAGGTCCCCGCAAGAGGGACCAGGAGAGGGCTGAATCACAGTTAAGTGGGGCAGAATCCTTACAACTCCATGATCTGGATGTCAAGAACCTCAGCCTAAGCTAGTGTTGGGCCAGGAGAATCTCCTTTGCCCATGAGGAAGCAACTCCCACAGCATCCTGTCCTCCATTAGGAAAGGTGTAGAAGATGATAATAGGAGAGTCAAGGAAACCTGTGGTGTGATAGTTGACCTTTAAACATTGTACTGACTGCACTGGAGCCACCCAAGAACAAGCAAGACACACAGGGCTCTCACTGGCTAAGCTTCTCCCATCCCTCTGCCTAACTTTTTTTTTTGTTCACTGCAAAAGGGTACAAAGGCATACTCCAGAAGACTGGACATTGGGAGTTTTTCTGACCATTTGAGTGACAGACTGCACACTTTGACTCCACGACCCCTGGCTAGTTGGGGCCCCCAGCTGGATTAGGAAAGATTAAATGTATGTACTTTGGAGGCTGGTGGCAGGAAGTGCCCACCCCAGGTGGAGAATGCTGTCTGTGTAAACAAGGAACAGCAAACATAAGGATGTCAGGACCTTAACTCAAGTGGCACAGGCCAGCACCACACACCCAGATTCAAGTCTTGCTAGGAGAATCATAGGCTGCCTTGGAACACCTCCATTCTTACAACTGGGACTGCTTAACTACAATAGTGTGGTATGGCCTTCATGTGCCTGTCATCACACTGGGGACTTTGTTTTCAGGGAGGAGGGCTTCAATGTACACTTGAATGGAAGTCTACTACGCTGAGAATAGGAAGGGTGCTTCCAGGATGGAAGACAAGTGTGGGCGGGTGCAGGACACCCCAGAAGTAAGACACCAAGGGTCGTTGAGAATGAGGTTTTCATGGTGGGAGACATTTTGTCACCTGTTCAGTAGTCTTGTGGGGGAGGGAGGGTTGTGTGAGGTACTGAGGTAAGAATTCACTGGGACTCAAAGTCTCCAGATTAGAGCATGCCTACAGCAGAGAAGATGCTGTCTGACTGGGTTTCTTGCATAGTACCTTGTGATACGCAGACATCTCCGTAGCTTGGTGGAATTCTCCATCACTGACAACACCTCAGACAGAAAAGCAGCTCAGATGACCTCAGCACGCTGCCTTTCGCCACAGAAAATGCATTTTTGATGTGCAGTGGCAGTTAAAATAAGTGAGATCCCAGGAGGAGAAGGCGGGCGATTGCTTTTGTCTTCAGGAACAGTCTAGTGAGTAATTTCCTGTGGGTCACGTTGGGTGCTTCTATACTATCCATTAGAGAGGACGTGACTGTCTCCTCTGTCCATTAATCCAGAACTCCCAAACCTGAGTCATCACTCAGACCCTGGGGTCAGAGTTGACATCATTGATCCAACTGTCTGGAAAATTGCATGATGACAGAGATCTCTCTAATGATCCACCCGGAAGAAAATCATTGAGTCCATCTCACAGTTCTCAGTCCCTCAAGGTTCAACATCCCCCCCTTAACCCCGCTGTTGATCAATATTAAGCTAGATTCATAAGCACATGCTTAATGACTTCTGCCCACTGTGGAGAAAAACTGGACAGTGTGCATGCAGGCTGCGTTTGTAGCCATTTGCTGTCATTTCCAGCTCTGGCTCCTGGAGCTCTCTACCCATTGCTTTGTGTCGGGCAACTGGTAGGGTTTATGGGAAGGAATTCAAATTGAGGTGTAGGTAAGTCAAAAGTTTAAAGCACAATCAATGAAGTTGTCTCCCACTTAATTGCCTCTTGGCCATCTACCATTTCCTCTTCTCAGACAGGCTACGGGGAGATCGCTCTGGAAGCCCCAGCCCACTCTTGCAAATGAGTGATGGCAGAAATAGAGTACAGGAAATAAGGACAGAGGCCAGGCTGCCCAGGGCCTCATTCAGAGAAGAGCACAATGGAGAGTGGGCAGACAGGACACAGGTGGGTCATACAGACAAGGACTTCCCTTTATGTGCCTACCAGGCCTGGTAGTCTCTGTCCAGCCTTAGACTGGATTAGGCTGCTCTTCCATGCAAAGGGGAACTCCATCAGTTCTCATCCTCTTTGCTCAAACAAAATTCTGGACAAAGGTAACTCAAGAAAGGGAGACCTTATTTGGGCTTAGAGTTGAAGGGGATAGAATCCATCAAGGCAAAGACAACATGGCGGTCAGAGCATGAGTCCACTGGTTACATGGTATCCCCAATCAGAAAGAGAGAGCAATGAATGTTGGTGCTTCATTGGCTTTCTCATTTTTATTTAGTCTGGGACTGTAGCCCATGGAATGGTATCATCTACATTTGAGATGGACCCTCCCACTTCTGTCAACCTAATCTAGATAGTCCCTCACAAACATGCTCAGAGATTTGCTTTTCCAGGGTCGTTCTACATCCGATCAAGTCCACAGTCCAGGCTTCTTCTCCACAGTCCACACCATCACTTCTTCATTGTATTGAAACCAAAAGGGAGTTCCTTGTAACAAGGGCCCTCTACATAGGATACCAGAGATGGTTTTCCAGAGAAATTGTGAAGGATGGGGATCTCTAAGCAAGACAGCAGCAGTGGTGTTTCTGAGACCTTGTGGAGGAGAAGGGTAGCTACTCATTGCTGTGGATATCACTCTGCATAAATAAACACTGAGTGACCAGTAGCCAGACAGGAAGTATAGGCGGAACTAACAGAGAGAATTTAGGGAACAGGAAAGAGAGGTGGAGACAGCCTGGATCTGCTGCCAGGACAAGGAAGATGTAAGGTACTAGTAAGCCACGAGCCACGTGGCAAAGTATAGATTAATAGAAATGGGTTGAATATAAAAGTAAGAGCTAGACAATGATAGGCCTGAGCTAATGGCCAAGCAGTTTAAATAATATAAGTGTCTGTATGTTTATTTTAAAAGTGGGCTAAGGGACTGCTGGGGCTTGGTGGGACCAGAGAGAAAACTCCAGCTACAACTCATGACCAATGTTGTAGAGTGAGAAGTTCTGCCTCCTTGGGCAGAGGAACTACTCATGCCCAGTGTTGTAGTGTGAGAAATTCTGCTTCCTCGGGAAGGGCAGCCCATGAACCTGAGATCAGGATTCCTGAGTTAGCATTTAGCTGTGGAAGCCACTCCCCATGTATCCCAAGATGATCTCAAACTCTTGATCCTCTTAGCTCCACTTCCCAAGTGCTGGGACTACAGGCATGCACCACCATGCCGCGTTTATTGTGCCAAAGCCTCCATGCACATTAGAAAAGCATTCCACCAAGTGAGATACATCCTCAGTCCCCCTTTGCATAACTTGATTGGCTTGAAACTACAGACACTAGACAAACAGCCCAAATATCCCAAACAGGCCAGCTTCACTATTTTGTTCCTTACAGTAACACCAAGACCTAGTGATGATGGTCTTACCACTGAACTGACATCCTGGAATTCTATTTCTTTGACAGTTTTATTATTTTTATTACCTTAGTTTGTGTGAAAATGTGTGTGTGTATGAGAGAGAGAGAGAGAGAGAGAGAGAGAGAGAGAGAGAGAGAGAGAGAATGCCATAACATGCATACAGATGTCAGAACTATCTCAGATCTCAGCTGTCACTTTGCATCTTGTCTGAGACAGGGTCTCTTGTTGTCTAGTCTGGGTAGCCCATGAGCTTCCAGGAATTCTCTTGTCTCTGCTTTTCATCTTGCTGTAGGAATGGGATGACCAATGTGCACTACCACACCTACTACACTGCATCCAGCTTTATGTGTGTCATGGAGATCCAAACTGTAGTGCTCATGCTTGCGTGGCAGCTGATTTACCAATTAAGCTATCTCCCGAGGCCCTGGCATTAAATAATAACAATCAAGGTCTTGATTGGATAAAGCTAACTGGCCTACTCCTTGACTCGGCCACCCTCATGAGCACTATCTACCCAGATGCAACTCTGTTGAGGGTGATCAGGTGCACCCCAGGCACTGCCCCACCTGTTGGCATTCACATTGTGATGCTCAGAGCCCCATGATGCTCAGAACCATATGCTGGCCAAGCTCTCAGATACCAACTCAAGCCCAGAGACAGGATTTTAACACTGCACAGCTTCTCTTCCACCCAATTCCAGCCACCACAGTGACCGTTACTATGACTTCAGACACTGTGATTTTCCTGGTTCTGTTTTCCACCCATTTTGCTCCCTAGTATATTGGGATGGTTCTTTTCATCCCTGTGCTTTGGAGAAGCCCCCTGCACTTTACTGTTTAGCATTGACTACTCTTCCTGTACTGAATTCCACCACAAGGTGCTGTTATGGTTTCCTTACATCCCTCAGTTGATGGACCTCTGAGCCATCAGCTATGTGAAGCTATTGTGAACAGTGCTGCCACAAATCTCTTGTACAAGGTTCAAGAACCTGTCAGCACACATTCCTCTTGAGTGTCTTCCCAGAAATGTAGTTACTAAACACCCAGGTGTCTGTATTTGGGGCACTGATGAATATACTTACAGATTCCATCTGAATACCCCAACTCTATGTGTCAGCCTCACAGTCCCTACCAATCAGCACTCAGGGTAATCTTTGATTCCCTTTCAGCCATTGCAGCAAGACCAGAGATTTTCTTATCACTGATAATATTAACTTTTACTCCCCCCAAAATGTCATTCAAAGACAATCATAGTAGAGCAAGACCCTGCCAATGCCATCTACTCAGAAGGCTGACACATAATTCCTGCCTGAGCTACAGCACAAATTCAAGGTGATCCTGGACAACTTAGTGAAATTCTTTTGTATGATATTTGTGTTCTGACAAATAAAGCTTTCTTGAAGATCAGAGGGCAGAGCTATCCAGTAGTTAAACATAGAAGCTGGGCAGTGGTGGCACACACCTTTAATCCCAGAACTTGGGAGGAGGAGGCAGGAAGACCAGGAGCTCAAGGCCACCCTGAGCTACCTGAGATTGAACCAGTCTAAAAGGGAAGCAGAGCCAGTGGTGGTGGTGCACGCCTTTAATACCAGCACTAGGGAGGTGGAGACAGGAATATAAGGCAGGTGGAGACAA
This sequence comes from Peromyscus melanophrys, assembly GCA_902168415.1. Lineage (NCBI taxonomy): Eukaryota > Metazoa > Chordata > Mammalia > Rodentia > Cricetidae > Peromyscus > Peromyscus melanophrys. The sequence continues at coordinate 51,094 of CABHPR010141635.1, forward strand.
GATCTTGGGCCCCCCTCTTTGGTCTGAAATTTCGTAGAGGTAAGAAGTCTCAAGTGGCTGCTGCCCTGCTTCTCAGATCTCTAGGCAAGCTTTGTTTGTCATAACACAAACAAATATCACATAACAAAATTCTATTTGCCTTTCAAAATAAAAATATACAAAAAGGCTGAGGACACAGCTCAGTTGTAGATGGCTTGCTTCATATAAGTAAGACCCTGAATTTCATCCCCAGCATCACAAATCATTCTCACCATCATCATCACCATTATCATCATCACCATCATCATTATCATTAGCATCACCATCACCATCATCATCATCACCATCATCATCATTACCATCATCATCATCACCATCATCATCATCACAATCATCATTATCACCATCAGCATCACCACCATTGTTATCATCATCATTGTCATGTTGAGGAAATATATCAAAACCAGAGAATATTTTCTTAAATGCCTAATAACCTGTAATCTCACAAGCAGAAATTTAAAAAATAATCAAATCAAACCTATTTTCTATGTTATTTTCTCTGATGCTATCAAATTGATAGATGCATGTTATTGATTTATAAGCAAGAACACTGAAATGTAATGGCCTTTTAAATTTTTTTTCAGGCCCTGCCTTATTTTATTAGAATATTTCAATTTACATAATGAGAACTAATGAAAATAAAAGTCATCGAAATAGAAATACACAATGAAACTCAGTGGGAACATTTAACTGTATAGAATAGTGCAAAATGCATAGACCACAACGCGTGCAGCAGCCTCACTAATCTGAAGGGGAGCTACATCTGGAAATACTTCAGGACATGAACTTGAACAGCAAATCCTAACAGAACATAACCAGGAATTCCAAATGCTGTGCCAATCTTCTTGACAGTTACTAGACATTCTTGTGTGTGTGTGTGTGTGTGTGTGTGTGTGTGTGTGTGTGTGTGTGTGTGTGT
>CABHPR010141635.1:52151-63363 GCA_902168415.1 Peromyscus melanophrys
TGTGTGTGTGTGTGTGTGTGTGTGTGTGTGTGTGTGATCACAGTGCCTGTGTCCCCCATGCATCACACAGCATTTGAGGCTTTAACTCCCTTAAAAACACAGTATTTATGGGGAGGAATTGGCTACAGTTTATCTATTTCCTAATAAAGCTTAAAATCAAACATAAAAAAATTATACTGATAGTAGAAAGCTTAACTGCCTGCTATAATGGAGTGAGATATTTAAAGTGCTCCAACATCCACAGCCAACACCCTTAAAAACAGTGCCCATAATCCAGCAGGAACCACGTCATGTCAGAAAGCGGGATGGGAGTCAAAGCAGAGACACAGATAAGACAGAAGAAAACAGGATCAGTAACCCAGGTTATTAAACAAATACTGCAAACACACTGTGTACAGAAAGACAGAAGAAAACATGGACTGAATTAGAAACAAAAGCTACACCGACTAATGATTACACTCAGCAAGTCGGCAGGTGGGAGGCTAAAATAAATCTTAGAGGTTACATTTATTTTAATTTTACACACTTGCCATAGAGGTTGAATGCTGGCCTTTTACAAGCTCTGTCTCAAATTGTACCTGTTGTGGTCTGAATGAGAGATACCCTACACGGGTTCATGTGTTCACATTTGGTCCCTAGCTGGTGGCTGTTTGGGAAGGTTGTGGAACCTTTAAGACATGTAGCCTTCCTGGAGGAAGTGGGTCACTGGGGTGGCCTTGACGCTTCAAGACTGTGGCCCCACTTCCTGTTTATTCTCCCTTCCTGACTGCAAATACAATGTGAGCAGAAGTACTTTCTCAGCCTTGATGAAATGATGTCCCCTTAAACTGGAAGCCAAGGAGCAAAACCAAACAAACAGCCCTTTGCTCCTTTAAATGGCATCTTACCATGCAATTTTTCATAGCAACGAGACTAGTAACTAATACATACCAAACAGAATGACATTTTAAGGCTAAATCTAACGAGATGTGTTTAGCATGTATGCATGCCATAAGCTACAGTGCTGAGAAAGAAATTTTGAAACCCCTGAGTAAATGAAGAAATCCCACATTCATAGTCTGAAATAGTTACCATTTTTAAAATTTGTGCTGGCACTTTATTTTCTATATTCTTGACATTCTGGGTGATGGGTCTCATTGACTGGGGAGAGATGGACCTTCCCAGCCAATCTTAGAGGAAGCAGCCTACCCACAGTGCCCCATTCACATGAAAGGCTGCCTCAGAGCCCGTGCCACAGTCACCTCTACCCACCACTTTTACCCTTTGAAGCAAGATTCTTCTGTCTTAAGCATCCTAGGCTGGGGACCAGACAACTGGAGATAACTATTCCTGATTGCCTGGTTTGTACTGCGTTTGCCATAAGCTGAGGTTCCTGCCCAAGTCCCTCCCATTGATGTTTCCCCTCCCCGTGGGGTAGCTGCATAGAGCGCTTTGCTTGGCGCTCAGCTACTGATCTGTTGGCCTTGCTTTACATGAACAATAATAAAGCCTACAGTTCAAAACTAAGATGTGAATTATCTCTTAGTAAATTTATAGGTTCAGGAGAGTGCTTCAAAATTGGGACTTTTTTTCCCTTTTAGAAAGCAAGAAAATGATGGTCTTGGTGGCAGAGTACTTATTTCGATGTGCCAAGTTCTGGAATCAAACCCCAACACCACACATACACAGAAACAAAGCAAGGAACACAGTGACTCTGAAGCAGTGGTTGTCAACATGGTGGTCCCGACCCCTTTGGGATTGCATGCCAGATATTTACATTATGATTCATAACAGTAGCAAACTTAGAGTTAAGAAGTATCAGCAAAATAATTTTATGGTTCGAGGTTACCCCAACATGAGGAAGAGGCTCACAGCATTAGGAAAGTTGAGAACGACTGCCCTGAAGTTTATGGAAATTCAAATGACAAAGAACAGATGAAACAACTCTTAAAACGAATAATTTGTGTCTGTGAAGAACATATTAAAAAACATGGAGAACACTTTTGTGCATTCAGATATCTTTTCACAAGACACAGAAGTAAGAGTGTTGGACACGTGGACTTATAATCGAGGACCTGAATCTTAATAAGTTAAAAAAAAGATTTGCAACTCAATAATAATAATAAATTGAGCTGATGTTCAAGTGGACGCTTCACCCGCACTGACCAGCATTCACAGTGCTGAAAGATACTATACACGCTACTAGAGGAAAAATGCAGTCGTCAGTCTAACCCAGCAATGAACACTGAGAGCTACAGCAGGGACCTGCCTGCACGAATACCGGTGCAATAGTAGCACACACATCGCCAACCACTTTTCAGGGATTTAAAGCCCACTCCATGAGATGGAACCCAAACCCAACACCACTAAAGTGGCTAAGAATTTGAGACTAGGTAGATCATAGACCTAGGAGAAAACCTACTACTATTATTCTGCTAAAGGATGATAAAAAGACTCCTAATGGCATACTAATGTACCAGCAGAACACTGTTCAACCCTCAGAGAAGCTTCCTATAGTAAACAGAAATTAAACTCAAAGACCTACAACTAGACGCTGTGTAGAGAGCAAGCGATTTTGGAGCACTCAGCCTTAAAAAGGGTGTCTTCATAAAGCCCCCCACACCCCCTTAAACTTAGGAATCTATGCCAAAGAGAAGGTGGACACACTATAAGAGCCAGAGGTGGTGGATGGCTCCATGGGATCAGTCTTCCAGACACGAGGCTATGCACATATGAAGTCACAGAGACTGACAGCATGCACAGGACCTGTACAGGTTCAAACCAGACAAGATCCTGGCATGGAGAAGCGGGGGTAGACACACAAAACCCCGTCCTATCCAAGCAGCTATTTGTAATTGACAACTGCTGGAGAGGGAAAGTCAGTTTTCATCAGTGGAGTGACAGGGTACATCAACCACACTCCAGAGCAGGCCTCATGCTTGGGAGCAGTTGTACAACACAAACTGCCCTCATGGTGCTCCTTTTGTTTTATTATTATTTATTTAGTTTTTGAGAGAGAAGTAACGAAGTTGGATAGGTAGGAATGGGGGGGGATCTGACAGGAGTTTGGGGCACATGAAAGAATATGATGAAAATATATTATGTGAAATTCTCAAAAAATAAAAATGTAATAATAAAAACGACAACAATAGTAACAGTAAACTAACTTAGAAACATGCAAAGGACAGACACTTCACCATAGCAGAAAAGTATTTGATAAGTACGTGTTCTAGTTAGCTTTCAATGTCAACTTGACTCAGCCTAGAGTCACCGAGAAGACACTTTAGGTGGAGTTATTGCCCAGATCAGATTGTCCTGTGGGTATGTCTGTGGGGGGACTGTCTTTACTGTTAACTGACGTAGGAGGGCCCAGCCCATTGTGGAAGGAAGCAGGGACAGTTGAAGAGGGTAAATAGTGGGTAAGTATGATCATGTTATCATTGTGGACCAGTACAGAATCCCCAAAAATGAAGAACGTTTTAAAGAGATACTTTTGAAACTTTCCCCTGTATGAATCTCATGAGTAAATAGCAAGCGGATTCTTCCGATCTACTTTATAATATGTGTAATATACAGTGACTATGTGATGTTCAGGGGGAGACAGACTTTACAGGTGTCAAGGTAAAAGCGATAGAGTGAGAGGACCCCAAATTAGCTTCTTTTTCAGAAAAGACACCAGACTAAGGATGCAGAGGGGGGGAAAAAAGACTTGGGTAAGATGGAGGCCTGACGGTAAAATATTGGTCTAAGTATGCAAAGTGCTTGTGCCAGGGTCTTTGGGTTTCCCCATGGGAAAATGAACAGAAACGCTGGTACAGCCAGTGACAGGCTATCTGAGGACAGGCAAGGGGAATGGGCGAGAGATCTGTGAACAACACTGTGGGAACCAACTTGTTGTCAACTTGGCATAAGCTGGGGTCTTCCGGGAAGAAAGAACCTCAACTGAGAGAGTATTTCCATCAGACTGACCTGTAGGCAAGCCTGTGGGCCATTGTCTCCATTAATGGTTGATGTGGAGGGCCCAGTCCATCCTGAATAATGCCACCCCTGTGGTAGGTAATCCTGGGGGCTATAAGAAAGCAAGCTAAGCAAACTATGGGAGCAAGTCAGTAAGCAGCACTCCTCCATGGCCTCTGCTTCAGTTCCTGCCTTGAGCTCCGGCCCGGGCTTCCTTTCATGATGAACTGTAAACTGTAAGGTGAAATAAACTTCTTCTAAGCCAAGTTGCTTTGTGCCATGGAGTTTATCATGATAGAAAGCAAACTAAGACAGAAGCAAAAGTTATGCAAAAATAAGACTCACACTGCAACAGATGGGAAGATACTACACAGAGGCCCAGACACAAAGGCTGACAGTTTGGTAGTCGCTGGGAAAGTTAGGTTTACAAATGCCCCCTGACCCAGTGACCTCCATCCTTGGTTTGTCCTCTGAAGCCCTCTTATGTGTGGGGACAGGCTAGGGGACTTTTCTGATCATGACTGTAGACTGCTTTGCTTAACTGACTGAGGCCATTCATGAAGTTCTCTGTGGAAGTCCCGCACACTGAGCCGGATATCTGTAGAGTAACAGATGTCTCTGCAACCCATGATTTATATGCTAAATTAAATGTTCTCCAATATGATTAACAGCCATATCTCTCTTTCACAAATGAAGAAACAGAGGGTCTGAGAAGTTAAGTGAGGGTCCACTTCACAGAACAAGGAAGAGGCGGGGTGTGTGGAGACCAAGGTCTTCCCAAGAAGTATTCTTTTTGCTTTTAGTGTTAATGATTGGAAAGTTCAAACATATGTGAAAATAGGAGAATTGGATCATGAACTCCCGGTGCTCCCTCGGCATTCACAAGCTGGATCAGCAGCAAGGCCTGTTTTTGCTGTGCCTCCACCCACCTACCCCATCCTGTGTGGTTATTTTTGAAGCAAAATCCTAAAGAGAATATGATTTCATCTTTAAGGACATAATTCAGAAACATAAATTCTTTCTTTGAATAGAGTCCTCGGTGGATTAATTCATAATATTCCAGCTCCATTCTGAGAATTTCAACCACCAGTTTCTACTATCATCAAACACACTGTGGGTGTCTGCATTTTCTGAGCATTCCTAAGTGCTTTCTAGCAACCTATATCTTCATGCCTGTGTGCTCAAGAGCACGGGCACACACACAGGCAGCTATGCCGGGGGGTTGGTCTGCGTGTCTGTTGGTCCTTCAGTTGCTCTGTCTCATACCTTCATTCTTTCTCTTAGAGAGTTTGTTGGAGATTCACTCTAAGACTCTTTTCCTTGTATTTCTCAGGGCCTGGATTTAAAAAAAAAATTCAAGAAAATTTTTTGACAATTTCACACACACACACACACACACACACACACACACACACACACACACACACTGCATTCTGCTTATTGCCACCCTCAATTCTCCCTTATCTCCCTCACACTAATTATCCTTTGGCTGGGAACCAGACCAACGGGAGATTTTCTCCGAGGCCCTGATGAAATGACAAAGGAACGTCAATTCTGTAATTCTGTGTCCTCGTCTAGGAGCAAACTTGGCAAAGCTGGTCTGGGGCTGGAGTCGTTGCCTTGAAGCAGTCAAAGCTGAGACTTCTGGGGACCCATCTTCCCCCCACCCCCGGCTGTGGATATCAGTCCTAAGGCAGCTGGGTCTGAGGGATCCTTGTTCTCTTTGCCAACATCATCTGATTTTGCTCTCTGCTCCCCTTGGCCATTTTCTCCCTACAAGCAGTACATAAAGTGCTATACTTCTTTATAAGCTGGCTTCGCACACGTCATCAGCATACACAAGACCTCCTGTTCCCAGCTATTGCTTTTGCCTTCACTTCTCCCCTTCCTTTTTCCTCATTCTTGGTTCTCCCTCTGGAAACTTCACCATTCAGGACCCTATTCCTGCAGATCTGAGTCACCCATCCACTGCACAAGCCATTTTTCCACATTCATTGTGACCCACTGAGGTTAGCCAGGGCTGACCGTGTGGCTGTAGGCTAGGGACTGTTAGAGAGCCTGGTGGGATCATCAGCATGTAGATTATATACACAACTGAAGAGAGTGCATGCCCCGTCTCCCAGAATCCATCAGCAGTCCACAGGGAAGGGTAGGCCTCTCCTTGATTTATAACGGGTTATTTGTAAGTCCAGCCTTGTACAGATTCACTGTAGGCAGTCACAACTGCTGTGAGATCACGATTGCATTGACTATACCAAGCCTGGAGACAGCTTTTCACAGCCCTCTCCCTTTTTACCAGCTCTTATACTCTCTCCTCTCCCTCTTCCACAATGTTCCCTGAGCCTTAGGGAGGGGTGGTGGTGGTACGAATCGTCCTATTTAGAGTTGAACACCCAACCATCACTTATCAGCACTTTGAGCAGCCTCTGCACTCACTCCTATTTCCTCGAAAGAGAATCTTCTCTAATTAAGACTGTCAGCAGTGTTTGTCTACGGGTGTCAACATAAGTGTTTAGAAGGAAGTATGGTGCTAGGTCAACTCAGCTAAGCAATAGTAGTTAAGCCCTCTCCTAGTACCTAAGACATCCCCAGCCAAAGGCTTTTAACTGGATTGACAATATCAAGCATGAATTCTTTCTTGTGGAATGGGCCTCAAAACTAGAGGATGTCACTTGTCCCTGTAACAGTTGAGCTACCATTACACCAGCAGGTACATCACGCCTAGCAAGCTGGTATTTTAAATCACAGGGTTCTTGCCTGGGTGAGACCATTGATGCCTTTTCTCCCCTGGCAACCTAAACAGCCTCCTCAGGTGCTGGGATCTCTAGATGCCTGGATTTCTCTGACTGCATTGTCATGGTATGATTTGGATTACTCACATGCCCTGTACAATTCCTAGAAACTGAAGGCTCTGGATATGTGATTATATTTTGTGGGTTTTGCTTTGCTCTGTCAGGGTGGAGGCATTTCTTGGGTACCATATTGCATCTCTACAGTCAATTGTATCATATCTGCATGACCCTAATTTTATGTCAACAGTTATTAGTATTTATTGTCTTACAACCATTGACAATGAGACCTGAAGCAATATGATATTCCGATTTTGTAATTTCTCACTTTATAAGGAGAATCTCCTGCTCATGGCAGCGTGTTGCCTTGAGGTAAATTCAGACACAGGAAGACAGGAACACAGATAGCTTCCTGATACGGGTTTCAGGTTAAATACCTCCCTTGCCTGCCGTCCTCCACAGTTGGTCGATGAGATTTGTTCAGTGATACTGCAAGCTTACAGATTTAAATGTCTGATGTTTCCCAATTCCCGGTGCTTCAGGTCTTTATTGATCTCAAGGTTGTTTTCTGAGGAAGCTTCCATGAGCAGGAGTACCTCTGGCTGCTTCCACTGCCGGGTCTGAAGAGAAATGGCTGGGCTCCAAAACAGCCCCTGCCCTGTGCTTGCCACGGCCAGTTCTTGGGGCTCTGCTTTCTTTCAGGAGGAAATGTTTCAACTCCTAAACAAAGCTATATATATGCTCTGAATAGTGAAGTTAGAGCACTGGGAAAGGAAGAAGGCTCGGCACACACTCATGCACACAGACCAAACTCACACAGAAGGGCTTTTACCTGTGTGATCACAGCGGTTAACACCAGTTAGCCAGGGCATCAGGACTGGTGGCAGAAAAGAAGGTGATGGTGATCTTGGAAAGAAGGAAGAAAGGAAGAGAGGGAGGGACGGAGGGAGGGAGGGAGGGGAGAAGACAGGAGGGAGGGAAGAGGTAGGGAGGAAGGAAAGAAAGAGGAAAATGGAAGGACGATAAAATTAATGAAAGAAGGAAGGAGGGATGGGAAGGAGGGAGAGCAGAAAGGAGAGAGGGCGGGCAGGCAGGCAGTGGGTCATGTTTTATGGACTGAGGCATATAATTGATTGAACTTTTCTCATCTACTGGCCAATAACTTAATAAACACCATTTTTAAAGGAAAGAAATACTGGCAAATCCATAGAGAAAGTAGGTCAATGGCTTGCCGTGGCTGCAGGGATGGGAGGTGACTGCTAATGAGGCGGGGTTTCTTTATGGGCTGATGAAAATCTCCTGGAATTAGACTGCGGCGATGAGTGCCTGTGTTCTTTATAAGGTAAACTCTACGGCATGGAAACGACTCCTCAGTTTAACGAAAAGGAGTTAAGAATCAGTTCCCTTAGCTCTGGGATGCAAACCCGAGCCTTGACAACTGAATTTGGGTGTATGGCCGTAATTGGCTGTAATTGGGGACTTCAGGCATCTGAGAGTCTGTGGCTGGAGCTTAGATAAACTAGTCTCGGAAGGTGGCACGTGACATTCTACTTGGTTGTCAGACAGTGCTTAGGAGCTACAGAGCAGCATCAACAACAACAAAATTAAATATGTGGATCTCAGCCGGGCGTTGGTGGCGCACGCCTTTAATCCCAGCACTTGGGAGGCAGAGCCAGGCGGATCTCTGTGAGTTCGAGGCCAGCCTGGGCTACCAAGCGAGTTCCAGGAAAGGCGCAAAGCTACACAGAGAAACCCTGTCTCAAAAAACCAAAAAAAAAAAAAAAATATGTGGATCTCTGTGTAGCGTGAGAAATCAAATAAGATCTATAGCGCTGTTCCACACCCATTTCAATACATTGGTGTTTGTGCCCAAGGGTTGCTTGTTTCTCAGCCGTTCATATCACTCTAACCACACATGTTGAACACTTCAGTGCAGATGTGGAGGAGAGATGCAGGGATGACTGTGAGGCTCCCTCATGGAACAGAAGGCAATTGAGACGGGGGAGGGGGTGGTGGCCCCAACTTGCAGAGCTGAGCACGGTAATGAGCAAGCTGTGAACAGTGGGTAGAGGAGCTCTCTCCACACCTGCAGACCAAAAGCAAAAAGAAGAATGACAGCCTCAATTCGGCTCCAACCTGGATGCCATCTCTCCCCCAGGGCATCGGAGAAGGGGGAGTGCATTTGCTGAGCCATGCCTTCCAAAGCTTCCCCTGTGCCTGTCTCAGTATCCTTCTCATAAGGGGCCTAGGAGCCCCCTCCCCCATTCTCATCTCTCAGTCCCTGAATGGCCCCGGTTCTCTGACCACTTGTCTTTCTTCTCTTCGGAGAGCAAGTTCTGTGTTCCCAGCAAATCACCCACTTGTGCCTCTATTGTCTGCTGTTCTCCTATCACGGACAGGCATCCAAACAAGCTCTGCACAGAGACTCCCAGGAGCCAGGCTGGCAGACGGTGCCGGAGCCAGAGAAAGCACTCTCTCATTGGCAGCAGCGGTGGCAATGGGGACTTGCTCCATTCTTGAGGGTCAGGTCATGCTCCTGGCAGCCCCCTTCCATACTCCTGGGACCAGAAAAAAGCCACCCCTTTTTTTCCTCCCCCAGTTTTAACCTATCTTTTCTTCTCACTCCTTCAGCCCTGAAGTTCTTGCGTAGCCAAGTCCCTGTGTTATAGCCTATCTGTTGAAACTTGTGTAATTCCTTTCTTCTGTTGAGCCTGGCTATTAGAGCAGGTAGCACCAAAGAGTTACAGTCCAGAAAACGGATCCTCAAGATGGGATTCTGGGCTGGATTTGGTCACATCCTTTAATGAGTCATTGAGCTCAAATGCGCTGGGCTGACAGCAGTGCAGAATTGGTGGGTGGGTTGCTGGGGAGGGGGTGGTCATCAAATGCTGCAAGGGACCAAATGACTGTGTCACCCGATCACCATGGTGTAGTGGTGTATTTACCATATGACTGTAGCAGGAGTCTTAAAAGTTCTTAATAAAATCAAACCTGAGCCGGGTATTGGGGTGAACACTGGATGGTCAGAGAGACAGATCAAACCACGGCTAACCTCACCTGGCCAACTTCTCAGCTGGTCTTGTTTCCTCAGACTGGAAGCTTCTGTGTCCTCATATCCGAATGGCTCTCAGCCAAACTGCTGCTAGAAGCCTGAATGCTTAGCCAGGCCAAAAGCCTAACCAGCCAAATGTCTCGAGTTTCTCACGCCTTATATACCTTTTTGCTTTCTACCACCACTCCCTGGGATTGAAGGCTCACTTTCTGGGATTAAAGGCGTGAGTCACCATGCTTGGGTGTATCCTTGAACACATGGATTTCTGCCTCTGGAATGCTAGGATTAAAGGCGTGTGCTACCACTGCCTAACCTCTGTTTAATATTGTGGCTGTTCTGTCTCTGACCCCAGATAAGTTTATTAAGGTACACAATATTTTGGGGAACACAATACCACCACAATATGACTGCATGCTTGGAGGGGTAAAGGCTACCTTTCCCCACACTGGAGAGCTATGGGTAGGGAAGGCACACAACTTGAGACTGTTGAAGTTCGGTTCAAATCATAATCCTAGGGTCAAGGGAATTTCAGAGCTGCTTCAATGTCATGTTCTTTCCTTCAATGGCAGGAGGATTCTGGGTAGGCAGAGGCAAGGTGTATCTGCCCAGGTTTCATATTGCCAGTATGATTTCAGTCCACACAGCTACTGACCATCTTCTGTAAGAGTTAGACAGCTGACTGGGGAAATGCTGAGTGCTGAGACTCGAACAGGCTGCATCTGGAAGTAACACTGGGAACCTTTCCTTAGAGTTAATCGATTTTTATTTAAGTGTACTTTAATGTGTGCTCATGTGAAAGTACATACAGGACAGGTGCACAGTTTCCCACAGAAGCCAGAAGAGGGCTGGAGAGCCCCTGGAAATGGAGTTACAGACAGTTTTGAGCTGCCTGGTGTGGGTGCTGGGAGCTGAGCCTGGGTCCTTTGCAAGAGCAGCACATGCATGTATGCACAGAAAGTTGGGGCTGTTGAACTCCCAATCCTCTCTGCAGATCCGTTGCCAGCAGAAGTCACTCTAACTCTGAGGAGTTCAGCTAACCTGTCCATGTTTGGCAACATTGCAGTATGCTCCCCTAAGTCAGGTGACTTGCAAAATGATGTCAGTCTCACCATCACAAGCCCTCTCGTTCCACTGCCTATGGGAGAATCTTTGCCTCCATCCTGCAGAGGGACAAGTTTAAAGTCTGTCCTGGGGCTGGAGAGATGGCTCAGAGGTTAAGAGCACTGACTGCTCTTCCAGAGGTCCTGAGTTCAATTCCCAGCAACCACATGGTGGCTCACAACCATCTGTAATGAGATCTGGTGCCCTCTTCTGACCTGCAGTCATATGTGCTGTATACATAATAAATAAATAAATCTTTAAAAATAAATAAATAAATAAACTCTGGCCTGAGAGGAGAGAGCACAGCATATGGTGTGAAAAAAAAAAAAAAAAA